>JAOTRQ010060395.1:0-13661 GCA_028565875.1 Hoplisoma paleatum
TACACCGTCCCCCTCTCCATACACCGTCCCCCTCTCCATACGTCTCCGTGTCTGCCGCCTCCGTCTGATCCAAATGACAAGTAATACACGGTATTACTCAAATAGGTTTGAGCGCTGTTAAAACTAGATAATCAATGTAGAATTTGTGTTCCAGAGTTCATAAATAATAATGGTAATTGAACATTGTACATTAACAATTTTATAGAATGTAATTGTTCTTGAGTGAAAAAGTTTTTTCTACAGTAGGAATTGCTACCCAAAAAAACCCCTCTGAAAGGTTTTTGCATGTGCCGGCGACGTTTTGCATGCATGTCATTGTATTGCTCAGTACACAAGAAGTATTTTTAGTAGCCATCATAATTCATATTCAGTTTAGAAAGCTCAAATCAGAGTCAATGTGATTCATTGTATGAATAGAAAGAAAGAAACAAAACTATTTTTTTTTGCTGCAGGAGCACTGATCGCGGATTGCATCTCATTTTTGAACTGCTAATTTTAGAGAGGATTGACAGCAGCCTCTGTGGACCTGTCCTCACCATCCGTCATCTGATCTGCGTTCGAAAACAGATCGTCCGTCTTTATTTAATCTCATTGTTTAAATCGTTCACGATGTTGGACGATGTGGATCTGAAAATATCACACAAATGCACTAATAAAAGTTAAATTCAATAAGCCGTGTCTGTTTTTTTATGGGGCAATGGTCATAATGATTTTGGTCTGAAATGTGACTGTTGCCAGTTTTCAGACTTGAAGCACCTCTTCATTATACAAGCTGATGCTGTTATGAATAATTGTAGCATGTGAAAGTCAACATGGAGCAGAACTGAATGATTCAATCAACTGGTGGAAAACGCATTAAAAGATACTAATTAGCCAGATGTTTGCTTTTTTTATTTTATTTTGTTCTTCGTATTGAAGTTCCAGCCTGTATCTTTTGTCAGTATTCTTATTCATGCTAAATGTGCTGCATGGTGTTGCATTTGCATTTAATTAAGGCTTTAATGGAACCCCTTTTCTCCTTAGCACTGCCAGGTTAAACGTACATGTTGGCACAGAAAATCTTTTGTGCTTTTTGGTGTAAATGTATTCCGGCAGGGTATTACCTTCTGGATAAAACTGAACGATGCCAGTCATTACCAGGATAATGTAGTTATTTAAATGAACTCGCAGTCTTTGAGTGAAACGGCCGTATAATTCCTCGTGTTAAACTAGATACAAAATCCTGGCGTTAATTATAGTCACGTGTCTGCTGTGACTTTTGTGTGGGAAAAAATATATTCAAGGCCCCTCTTCATTAATTCCACATTAACATTGGCTGTGAATGTGCATAAGCATGCATTAAAAGTACGGTGCTCAGACACGTTCTGTTCTTGCCGTCATCTGACTGAGTTTGGAGGCATACTGGAGTGGAAGATACGGGGATTAGAAAGCTTTAAGTTGGAAAAAAACCCACTGTGATACTCCCACACGTCATGTACCTTTAGACACTCCAAGTTGACAGAATACAATAGTAGAGGCTTGCGACGTGGAAAGCAACAGCCGAATGTGGTGGCAATGTTTTTAATTAGCCACCAGGTGCGAGAACCGAAAAGATCAGACTCTCTCGCTCATATTGGAACCCACCTCTCGACGCCCTCCCCAGTGTGTGTCATCATGACATGCTGCTTTGAAACACATTTGTAAGGCACGGGATTACTCACACTGGCAAAAAGCTTAGAGGAAGCTACATGTCGATACAGAATTTGCTATTTTAGACACAGAATGGATTCATGGTACATGAACGGAATCTACCAGTGGTTACTGCTTTGGGAGGATGTCATTACCACTCACCTGAGGTGATTGCACTTGCCATGAGCCCTAAAGGACCTTGGGTTTACTTTTCTTTTTCATCATTTTCTCTTCTTGTACCGTTATCCTTCACGTGGACGATAAACTGTGGATTTCTATCAAGGAGTCCAAGGCTGACAGATAACCAACATCTCCTATAATGAGTGACGCAACCTTTCATTTGTCTGAAGCACCTGCAAGTCTAAACAACAACAACAACAGGAGCAGCGTCACTTATGCCAGTGATGTGTGGAGCATTAGTGGAAGTGGTCCATGGCTGCTGGCAGTCATGCTATCCCTGATCATTTTGATTACAGCCTGTGGAAACATCCTGTTGATAGCTCTGGTGTTCGCTAACCGGTCACTGCGCTGCACGTCTAACTGCTTTCTTGTGTCACTATTTTTTTCTGATTTAATGGTAGCTTTGGTGGTGATGCCTCCAGCCATGCTTAATGCACTCTGTGGTAACTGGGTGCTTTCTCCTGGTTTCTGCCCGGTCTGGCTCTGCTTTGATGTAATGTGCTGCAGCGCCTCTATCCTAAACTTGTGTGTGATCAGCTTGGACCGCTACCTCCTAATCATTTCTCCGTTGCGGTACAAACAGCGCATGACGCCTCCCCGTGCTTTGCTGCTTGTGGGTGGTACTTGGGGTTTGGCAGCTTTGACTTCATTTCTGCCCATTGAAATGGACTGGCACAGCCTGGGCCGAATGCAGGACCCCGGACATGACACCATAAATGGAACGGTGCCGGGTTTTCGGCCCTATTACCCAGCTTCGTACTTTCAAATCTCCAACTCAGAAATGCCGTCGTTACAATGTCGTCTGAGGGTCACTTTGCCCTTTGCGTTAGTCGCGACTTTTCTGACCTTCTTCCTACCCTCGACTGCCATCTGTTTCACATACTGTCGCATCCTGCTGGCAGCCAGGAGGCAGGCACGCCAGGTAGAAGCTCTGTCTTATCCTCCATATCCACAGAATTCACCTGGTGAACCGTCCCATCCTCTTTCACTTAGACAGGTTGTGCAAGATGGAGACGAGTACAGCCACCAGGATCCTCAAATGATGAGCCACACACAGGTAAGAACATATAATAATGATTTAGAAAATTAGCAGATCAAGTTAAATAAAAGGACATTATGTACATTAAAAAATCATCGTCATGAATTAATATAAAAATTTGCAGCATTTAGCAGGCGCCTTCATCTAAAGTGAATGACATTACAGTTGCAATACACAGCCATTGAGAGTTAAGGGCCTTGATCAAGAGCCCAACAGCAGCACTATAGCAGTGGTGGGGCTTGAACCAGTGTTCTTAAAATTACTAGTCCAATATCTTAACCAATAAACCATATAAATAATTTTCCTCCTTATTCGACACAATCCTTGGAGTCAAACAAATTTACACACACTAGTGAACACACTAGGGGGCAGTAGTAAGCACACATGCCCTAAGCAATGGCCACCCTTAGCCACGGCACCCAGGGACCAGTTAGGGGTTAGGTACTAACTCAATGGCACTTCTGTCACGGACCTGTCGGATCGAATCTCAGAATCAAACCGGCAACAATCCGAGCACAATCTGAGATTCTTTAGCCACCCGGCCACGGCTGCACCATTCATAATAACAGCTCATAACACTTTTGTTAGACTGAACATTAATGCGTAGGAGAAAGTGGAAAACAAGTCTTAACATAGATCAAAAAGAAAGGAGCTTTTTATTTTGACTTGGCAGGTGAAAAGCACTCAAAATAATGAAGTCTGTAGGGAAAGGACGGAACTTATTAACAGCTAAAGAACTTTTTACCCCTGCAATGTAAGGCACAGTAGCCATGTCTCTGAATGTTGTCTTCTTTCTGGCAGATGTCAGTAAACAGTGAACGTCGCCTGGCGCACAGACAGGGTAGAAAGGCACTGAAGGCCAGTCTTACATTAGGAGTGTTATTGGGACTGTTTTTCAGCGCCTGGTTGCCTTTCTTCATCATTAACATGGCACAGGTAAGTGGACTCCTTAGTTTTGTGGTCATCTGGACTTCACCCAGGTACCTCAAGACATGTCGGCTTGTCAATCGGCTGTGCATGATTTCCCTTACGTGTGGACGAGTGTGACTGTTTTCTTTCTCCCCGTTTCGCACAATTTACTCACTGCTCATTTCCACCCACTGAGAACTACTTATTAGAAAGGTCAGAATTACCATGTGCTTTCACAGAGACATGGGAAGCCAGGAACTGCTTATTTGAAACATTATTGGGTAGGTAATTAGGGTGCTAAGTAGAATTTTTAGATTCGTACTCTACTCACAGTTTTCACCATTTAACACAATCCATGCAGTGAAACACTAGAGGGCAGTGAGAACGTCGTGTCCAACAGGGTCAGCCGGGGAACTAACAAAGCAGATATATACTACTACCACAACTTCATAGTTTTCCTTTAATAGTTCTGCGACATGATTATATACACCGGCAGGTTTCTGAGGGTTCGGTCGCGTTGGTGTTTACCTGTCAGCTTTACACATAAAGCACAATTTAAGCAATACGTTTGTCATATATTTTGCGAACGCTGGGATCTTTGTTAACTGCCATCATTTATTAAAACTCTTTAATATTTTCTTAAAACAAAAAAACAGGTTAAAAGATGAACAACATCTGTGCTGGGGTCCTTAAAATGTGCCGCAACTCAAAAGGTTGAGAAATGGTAATCCACTTCAAAATTTTAATTATACCGATTTTGCATTTGGTAATTCAGTCATCTCACCCCCATCTGCGTCCACACTCCTCGCCCACAGAAAACAGCAGAGGCATGAAGTGCTTTTGGGCACGTCTGTCTGTGTCCCTACTTCACACTCAATATGGCGTGTGAATAGCTTTCCCTGGCCTCCCGTTTACTCTCAAGCTTCCTCTTCACCCTGCCTCTACCTAAAGCAACGTGTGATCTCTTCCGCCTTTGACCAGCTTTGCGAATTGACCCCCTATAAAAACCTTGGATGACCTTTCTGTTTTGTTTGTATAGGCAGTGTGCGAGTGCATCCCATCTACTCTGTTTGATGCCATCACTTGGCTCGGCTACTGTAACAGCACCATGAACCCGATCATCTACCCACTCTTCATGCGTGACTTCAAGAGGGCTTTGGGTCGCCTGCTGCCTTGCTGCTGCTTCTCTCGCATCCCTAGACGACTATCCCCTCCACTTTCACTCTCTCTGCGCAACTCGGGAGAGCCGCAGTTGAACATAGAGCCGCCGTCTACTCCATCGGATCCCCCGCAGCCTCCCGCCACAGCCACCGATGCTGTCAACCTCGTTGACGCGGAGCACGCCGATATCCACCTGCCGTTACTCCTACCCAACCAGGTAGACACGCTGGACCGTGAGTGTGTGTGCAGCCGCAAAGACCGAAGCAGCCAACAGTAGAAAATACACAACAAGGTTAATGACGAATGCCACGTAGATGCCAAAACCAGGTGTGAATGGCATGAAAAAAATCCAAACAACATCACAGTGAGAATGAAAGTGAAGGTCGTCTAAAAAACATTAATAACGAAATGATTGTGAACACATTTATGGTTTCTTGCATTGTCATAACAACAACCACAGCAGACCAAGGAGAAGTGGGAAAAGCATCTCTATTAACACCACAATGTCAAGCAGCTCTTAATTAAATCAGCAACAAAACAAAGTGTTTAAACAATTCGAAACATTCGCCCTTGTATGTTTGAGCAAATTGAAGAAGTCACTGCATACACTTATAAAATACTCTGTTTTAACCTAGATGTTTAGGCAAGATGCAGTTCAAAATGCTATAACTTAATTTAAAAGTTCATTTTAATTCCCTGCTTTATTTTGCCATGAATAAAGAACTCTGGATGAGCAGACTGTTGAGTGCGGAGGGCAGCTCAGGAGACCCGGGCACAGACGGTTGAGTTTCGATCCCGGGTGCCTCTATGGCAGCACCACTGAATCCTAATACGATCTGTATTGTATATAAAAAGGTAAAATATATGAACTGCATTGGAAAGAAACAAACAGGAACAAAACTAGCTAAAGGACTGCAAATAAACCTCACAACTTACTCCATTAAGAGCAGCTAATACTAACTGACCTTGCAACCGATGCCACACTCGATACTATGAGCTCTAGGATGTACATCCTTTCCCTGGTAGAACAATGAAGCAGAGAGAGTAAGTATTATCCCAAAACAAAAACCCATGAACCGATGCACTACACGTCTTCACTACACAATCAAAAGAGACCACATGACTCAAAATATGTATAATAAACCCGTACATTTAACACAATAATACAATAAAGTCATGCATTCAAGGAAAGAATCATGCCAGCTGAGGACCCCCGACTAGCATAAACTTTTCAACACACACCAAAGCAATTCTAGTTTTTAATTCTTTTTACAAATACTTTTTTTACTCTACTCTGACTCAAAAATTCAAAAGGTAATATGCATGTATTAAAATGTGTGGTCTTTAAAGCAAACAGAACAGATAAGAACACATTTGGAGTCACAGTAAGTGGTCTGTATTCACAAAAATGACTTTGTAAAGACGCGAGTTGTCACTTTATATCAATAGTTCTTCATTTTCCTTCAACAAACTCTGAAAACATGTTTTCACTTTCACTGTCATGACGATACGAATTGTGATAATATTAAAACACTGTACTTAAAATAAAAATCCTCAACCATAAGGTGTCTGTATAATCCTCGAATGCACTGCAGACATACAGAGGTATAAAATATCTAATCACATTATGCGGATTATAATTGATATATTATTATTGGTATGCTGTAATAAACAAAAGGAATAAACCAGTGTGGGTGGGTTAAAATTCTGAAGCCTTTGCTTAAGCTTGATGAAACACCTGATTCTACTCATGAAGGGTTTTATAATTAGCAAACAAGATGAATGAGTTGTTACACAGCAGGATCACTAAACCCCAGTGAAGGGGTACTTCAGTACGAGATCAGACAGCAAAGCACTGGTCTGGCCTATAATTACATCTGAATCCATGTGTGGTCTGTCAGCGGACTATGAAGTTTGTGTGTAGATAGTTTGCCATTGGTGACTCGGTCCTGAGTTGTTTTAACGTTGTGCGTGAGTGTGTGTTCATTATTCCAGTGTGTTGTATCCCATTCCCAGGAATTACTTTCAGTTTCTGTGTCACTTTGATCTACTTCCTCTTCTCCACACTGACATTCTGGTGATCTGTTATCTTCCGTGTCATTAAACCTGTCATCAGTGCTTCCGTAGTTTGGGTCGGATTCAGAGACACAGATGGAGTCCAGTAAGTCTGAAATATCGGGAATATTCCAGCCATTTTCTTGCACGGTCGAAGATTGATGTTCTTCCTCTTTACAGACTTTGAATTCCTCTGTTTGATCGCTTTCCTCACTTGGGGTTAAAGTCTCGGTAGCTTCTGATAGACTTGGTTGAATTGATTGGGCCTCTGGAGTGTCTGGTTTTTTATGAGTCACAAGAGAGTGTAAATTTTCGAACGGACTTCCAGCTCCTTCCTTTGTTGGCACGCCAACTGCTACAAGGATCGTGTCCATTTCGTGCATGTAATCCAAGTGACCTTTAACCTGGGGGGAAATAGCAGTGGTTTACAAAGGCGACGAGTACATTTACATAGATCATGCTTCGTTGGAGGAGCAGTGTAGCCTTTGGGCTATTAGGAGCTATAAAGTGGCTACTGTCGGGACCTTAAGCTAAAACCATAACCCTGTCTGTTCTAGGGAAGCCATATGATGGCCTACCCCCTAATATTCCTCTGATCTCGACTTCCAAACAGGAATTTCGTAATGTATATATACATACATTTTTTTAATTGAGCAAAATCTGTGTATATAATTAAGACGTTTTATTTCATTGAGCTTATTGTTTCTAAAATATATTTATGTAAAATAATAGTGATGAAAATGGACACTAAATAAGAGGTGCTAGCTTAGTCGTTAAAATTCTGAACTAGAGATCAGAAGGTTGCTATTTCAAGCCCCATTACCACTAACCTGTCACTGTTAAACCTCTGAGTAAGACCCTTAACCCCGGATTGCTCAAAATGGTGTTCCCTTGTCACTGTAATTTGCTTTGGATAAAGGCGTCTGCTAAAAACTGACAACATAGCTTTTCATACCCTTTGAAAAAAAAACTAATTCAGGAATAATAACCCTTTTAAAAAGCTTTCCACAAAACCGAGGAGCATGTTTGAGGAAATTGGTGGCCGCTCAGTCAAAGGATCAAGTGTATTAATGGACACAGATTTTTCCCCCTGATTGATGTACCAAAGCTGTTTGGTTGGGCTTTGTGCAGAACATTAACATTTCTTTGAAGCAAGTTTATTCTTGTCTTTATAGCTGTGCTTTCCTATGCACACAGACACTGGGCCTTCCCTAAACTCTTCTGTTGTTGATTCAATCCACCTGTTAACAGTTGTAGCGAAAGAAAACACAGGAAACCCAACTTTTGTTCTTGGCTTGCCTTCGGTAATATGGCAGCATCTATATCTAGTCATAAATAACTAATCAGCAGATGTTTTGAAATCTTCAAGCAAACCTTGCTGCTCTGTTTCTGCTGCTCTCGTCCTTCAGCTTTTGTTTCCTGTCTGTGTTGAAGAAGATTCGATGGTACTACTGAGACGGGCTTCTCGCTATTGAGTTGTTGTTTTGTTGGTGGGTAAATGTGTTATTCGGTACCTTGGAATCCGGTCAATATTCTTTTATCAGTACAGAATCCTTTATTTTCACTCAGTCACACACACACACACACACACACACAAACAAACTTGTGTTTAATAAACTGGTCAATAGCTTGAGCAGGGGACCTCTAACTCACTGCTGTGCTGGTACTACCAAAATCAATTCTGAGTTGTTTTGTTCCTTTCTTTAGAGATTATTTGTTTAGATTGAGATAAAAATCTCTTTTATATGATATTTTTCTGCTCAATTTTAAAGTACCGCTAAAAAAAAGGTTTGAAATATCCTAATATTTGATCCACACATTAAAGTTTGACAGAAGTTGACACATTTCTTTGTCAGTTGAATTGGGTGTGTAGAAATGACTCAACAGCACCCTCTAAAGGTTGTAAATGAGTTAATCGCTGGTTGCCACAGTCTTCATCAGATTCTCAGAAAATATGGTACGACTATAAGATCTGGCCAACAAGAAGAAATTTCCACCCAGAAATTTAAAGAAACTCTTTTAAAGTTTTTCCTATAAAGTGTAGTCTACAATTCTGTGGTTGTGAATTACCCCTGGTACTTCTTGCACCATTGTGCAAAGGCCCCACCAAATAAGAGTTTGTTTACCTCATTATACATAAAAAACCCTACATAATTAAAATGCCATAGATATATCTTGGTAGACCTCAAGCAGAAAATCATTGCATCAAGATCTTAGGCTGCATCCCAAACCATGTATATCACTTATTTACACTTAACGTGGAGTTTTGAAGCCCTTTGATTGATGTTTTTCTCAGTGGAACAAACACCGACCCTGCCAAAAATGACCCATATTAACTTTTACATTTTAAAATTATATATTGGGTTACAAAAAGCAGTGGTAAGCACTCCCATGTTTCTGACATGTTTACTTTATGGAAACTATTTATTACAAATAATGTGCTGTCATCCTACATGCCTAGTGTGTGTGTGTGTAGGTGTGTGTGTGGGTGAGGTGGGTGATGTATTTACGCACCACAGATGACAAGTCCACATTAAATATGCGATGTGTTTTTGAGCTGATTGGCTGCAGCCCTGCCACAGACATCTGAACAGATGAACTTCTGTAGACGTATCCTAGCAGCCAATCTCCTCTAATAAAGAAACACATTCATAGATGATTGAAAATGATTGAATGAATGCACAAATCAAAATAGAATCAGCTCTAGATTGTAGACGGGCCATTTTATCACCTGTAGAATGTTTTCCTGTCACTTGATTATCGGATGACAGTGATGCCACAGCTTAAAAACATGTTTTTTTTGGATCCCACATTTTGCTTCAGTCATTATCAGATGCAACTGAGCACTTGAGCTGCATTTCTGAATAGAATCTACTATGTATGTGGCTTCCACTTAGCACAGAAGTCTTGGTTTGGATTGTAACAGAATTGAAACGGTTTAATTCATGTACCAGATGCCATCAACATTCATTACTGTTCATATCAGCCTCGCTTACTTTTCTTAGCAGATTCTATAAATCATTAAAAGATAATAATGCTTATGTAGTATCTTCCAAACAGCCTTTTATTACTGTTGTAAACATTTCACCTTTGAAAATGTCCTAAAATTGAAATAATTGAATTAGGAATTACCATAAAAAGTCTAATTAAAATGGTAAAACATCGTATATTAAATATCTCCCAGTTTACATCGTTCTGCGTCAGATTTTATCTGCACATAATCACTGTTCCAGAATTGTTTTCAAACCTGCAATATCCATTCACGATCTTCCCAGAAACAACCTTGGAAAGTCGCTCCCACGTTTTCTCCGATCCATCCACCGGTGCTCCCAACAGAATGACATCCTCGATAACACCTTCACTACCTGGTCAATAATGAGAATTAAGAAATCTTTGCAGAAGCAAATAAAACTTACAGCCAACCAGCTGCAAATGGATCCGATTGTTGTGCTTACATGACAATTAAAAAACTACCTTGATCATTGGCGAGTTCCTCCAGACAGAAAAAGATGACGCGAGCACCGAGACTAAATCCGATCAGACTGACAGGTCGCTTTCCCTTCATTAATCAGAAAGGGAAGTAATTATAGTTACACTAGTTAGTTCAGGATTTTAAGCACAAGCAACCTTTCTACATCTAACATCTGAGTACCTGCTGTCTGCTTCGTAGAACTTGAGCCAGGTGCTTTCCCACCTCAGCCGAGCGACTCAGACACACACTCCACGGGTTATCGATCACACTCGCCACCGCCAGCAGAGACGCCGGCCAACTCAATGCAGCCACGATGCCTGTAAACAAGACATATTCGGATTTTCAAAAGTCTTGTAGAAAGAAGTTCTATCATTTTTAAACAAGATGACGAACAACATTGGACCAAGCACTGGACCATTGGTGACATCAGCTGTAGCTTAGTGGTTGATGGCACTGGATTAGCAATCAGAACATCATTTTGTTTGTTGTTTTGTCATTTCAATGTCGTCGTGATTAATGACACCACTCAAATTATGCCACTTTATTTCAGCTCAACCGAATGGACATTGAATCGAATCGAAACGATGTCTAGATTATCTGTGATACCCACCTGAGAGAACGGTGTATTTAAGGGCCTCCTGGGCCACCAAGCTGACCAGTCCGTCCCACAGCGTGTTCAGAACAGAGCCTAGATTCATTAGATAACGGGACTCCCACTTCAGGCAATACTGCTCTCCGCAGGCACCCAAGCTGCGCCATGGAGCCTGAAAGCAACCTAAAATAAAGAACTGAGAGTCCAGAGATGTTTGGCAAAATGGGGGTCTTTATGATCGGTCATATTTAACACTCACTGTATTTGCCACTGCAGAGCCATCCTGTTACAGCCACTGTGACATGTAGACGCTTCCCAGAGTTCAGAGGAAGAAACTCGAACTCCTCGATGGCGCCCACTCGTCTGTTCATCTTATAACCTGACAATTAGAAACATTGAACTTGACGAACAGGTTTATGGAAAGATAAACATTATGACTACCCTCCTAACATTGTGTGTTTTTTTTGCTATCGGAAACAACCCAGCATTCGTGCTGCACCTTTCAATGAGAAACAGCGCCATATACATTTTCTTGGACAATGTAAATCCCATTCACAAACAAGTGCAATAAGGAAAACATACTAACTTTAATGTCATTCGGTTATATACAATGTGTATAAATATTAGGAATTTAAGAAAAGATATTGTACACAAGTTTAGTCAGCCTACCGGTTAAACCTGCACCTGCAGCACCGAACAAAGAAGCCATGATCGCGATACCGGTCGCTGAGCCAAGAACCGCAGCCCCTCCTGCACCCAACACTGCACCAGCACCAGCTGCCACTAAGGGTGCAGCCAGACCTCCTGTCACACCTAGTACAAATCAAAACTATAATGTATAATGTATTCAAACACACTGTTAGCACACTTGGCAAAATCGGTACTCAAATATTATTTAAATTTTACAAGCAGGTTAAAGCTACTACATTTCACTGATGCCAATGTTTGGCCTTGGACCCTATTATGATCCTCGACACGAACCTCCTTGTGTGGCGGCGTATTGAAATGCACGTGCATATCACCCAAACTCTCTCCCCATCTCGCTGGTCTGATCCCGTACACATTACTTGTTAGTTTTTGATTGCCCTGCTTTTCTAAACCCCTATATTTCCATACTTCATGGCCAGATGGTCCATTTGTTGTTAAAAAGAAAAACCAAAACACAAACCTAGAACTGTTCCTCCACCAACAGTGGCGAGACCGATCAGTAGGTAACGGCGGAGTGTCCGCCCTCTTTCTTTCTTCCGTCTTTTTGATGACTCTTCTCTGTGAATAGAAAAGAAAACATTTTGAAGGTTTCGTTTATGCTCATGAAAACACTACAAGACATAAAACTGCTACACTATGTGAACTTGATAAATAAATTCCATGATTTATCTGTGACATAAATTCACATCTATACGATCTCAAACTAGGGCAGTGATGGCTTAGTGGTTAAGGTACTGGGCTACAGATCAACAGGGCCAAAAAATGGTGTAAGTCACTTTGGATAAAGGCGGCTGCTAATTAATGTAAATGTAAAAGTATGTAAAACCCCAGTTGCACTTACAAATATTAAACACACTTAAAATCCCAGATTTCAGGATTTATGCTTTAGGGTTCACATAAATCCGTGACCCCAGTTACACCATAACCTAAAGTAATTTACCTCTGCTACTGTATAAAAGCTTGAATCAATGCAAAGCAGTTTAAACGAAACAATGTTGTATACTTACAGCTGTTTTAAATCCAAATGAAATGCTTTATGACAGAAAATATAAAATAATGCACTAGCATTAGTTAGAATGAACAGGATTTCATTTTATTTACACAGATTTAATCATTATATATGTTCACCGCACCTAAATACATTTCTCTTCAAGACGCAATATAAAAGACAAACACTGTACAGTCTTTTGTGCTCTATGGTCTTAAAAATAAAGCATCTATCATCTCACTCGCTCTCCTCTCCTCCTTGTCTGAGCCGTTCTCCGAGTGTCTCTTCAAAGTCCTCCAGCTGCTGAGGACACACTCTCAGTAGGCAGCTGACATGGCGGATCAGTACGCGAGCTCGGGCATCGTACTGGCCTACAGCAGGAGAGAAGTTCTAATCAAGAGCACCGGACACAGGTTTTTACATGTTGAGAAGAAAAGAAAAAGGTCCTCACCATCTTTGACAGAGAATAAAACAAGATCCTTAAAAAGAAAGGAACACAGAATGAATGGTTTGTGAAGCTTGTGAAGACATTTCTGCTGTTATAAAACGTTTTGCTCATATGAAGTAATACAATTGAATCATTTGAATTGAGGAAATTAAAAGCCATTTTACTGCAAGAGGAATTATGCTGTGAAATTATGCTAACTTACCTGGGTAATTGGCAGAGATCCAGTGTTAAGTAGCGGCTCTGCCTGCAGGATGGACAGGAAGGTATCACTGCCTTCACATCCGAGTCCAGCCAGAAAAGCCTGCATCACTGGCATTACAGAATCATCAAGACCAAGCCAGTCTACTAAGCCTTCTAGGTACTGCTCCCGGAACTTTCTGTGAGAATAGTGAAGCATGTCGGAAATTGTTTAAATAAAAAACCTGCACACACACTTAATCA
>JAOTRQ010060406.1:0-13660 GCA_028565875.1 Hoplisoma paleatum
AAGACCCTTAACCCTGTCTGCTCATTGTAAGTCGCTTTGGATAAAAGCGTCAGCTAAATGCAATGTAATGTAATGTATTAGAGTGAATACAAAACATTCTAGAAGTCATGCTCTTAGCTTGACAACACAAGGCTGTTCATTCAGGTTAATAGTTAATACTGCTGCACCTTTGGTTATCAAATCATAAAACAACAGGTTTTAAAAGGTACTTCAACTAGGCGCTGTAATTATAAACAACTGACCTTGTAAAAAAATTGTGATCACAATTAATAGATAGCCAGACAGACAGATGGTCCAACAAACGCTTTGGATAAAAGCGTCAGCTAAACGCTTTGGATAAACGCTTTGGATAAAAGCGTCAGCTAAACGCTTTGGATAAACGCTTTGGATAAAAGCGTCAGCTAAATGCAATGTAATGTAAAACAAACAGGCAGGCAGGCAGACAGACACAATATTGATCCCTTTATTAAAATATAATAGATCCCTTCTCGTGCTGAGTTTGCATGTTCTCCCTATGTCTGTGTGGGTTTGCTCTGTTTTCCTCCCACAGTCCAAAAACTTGCAGGTAAGACAATTTGAAGAGACCGAATTGTCCATGACTGTGTTTGATGTGACTTTTGACTGTGTTTGTTGTATATTGTTTAAAACTTTTGAATGAATGTTCATTTGTCGCGGAAATAACCAAGGGTTTAAAACAATGTTAAAATGCTTAATAAATAAATAATAACTGACTGAAATTTTACTTTCTACATAAAAATAAACTTATGATAAGCTGATATTACTTACACATAATAACTTTACTCCAATATACTGACTAATCCTGATTAGTGTTTTAATACTATAAGTCATGTGAAGTATAATAATCATTACTTGTAAGTCTAATTGCAAGCTTTGTTTTCCTTTTACTGGTTTTTAAGTGTTCTTGGTGTTTGTTATGTGGCAAAAACATTTTTGACATTAGCTTAGCTATATTTGCAGTTTCACATAAACATGAAACATATAAACAGGTTTCCCTAAACATCCATATGCATAAATTAATCAGTTCCAAAACCAACTGTTGTTGAGTTTCAGCGCACTACTAAATTTAAGTTTAAAGTTAAGCCTGCTTTATTACAATGCTACAAGTGAGTCAGTGTGGTGTAATAAGAGCCACTGACTGAATTCTAGGGCTGAACTCACAAACACAGAGGGTGCATTGCATAATGTAAACCGAGCCATTTGAAGAAGCACCTACAACGATATTCAACTACAATTTATAACGATAAGAAAGAATTAATGCGCAGGGATAGAAAATCCATCAATGCCTGTATATTTATTTATCTGGCTCCTAATTTAAATGCAAATAGTCTCTATGTTCCTTCTACTGTATACATTACAAAAGTCCCTTTTAAACCAGGGCAGCATGCTCTGACTTCATAAAAATGGGCAAAAATGTCGCAGGTATGGTGGAACCATAGAACATGCTAGCCAACCACTGATGAGATCCTAAACCTCTGTCTTATATTTGCTATTTACCAGCTTAATGTCAACAAATAAATGTTTGTCTTTGTCTGGGAGTGGATAGGCTAAAAAAATCTTCCTCTATCATTGCAGAATCATATATTGGAAATATGAATGGTAATAAGGAAGTGAAAAGCATGGCCAATTGGTGAACAAAGGTCAGTTGTAGCACAGATTAACGACATTTGGACTTTTGGATGAAAATACAATAAAATTATTCAGCTCTAAAAAACAAAATATCTTTATTTACAGGTATAACAGCAGTTTCATGTCACTAAGGTCCAAAGAGCCCATTTTCTAACCTGGGATAGTCTTAAATAAACAAGATCATTTATGTGGTTGAACAATTTTTTTATTAGTCTACTTGTGTAGAATTTATTAGTGTCTATAAATGAATAAAACAACTGCTATATAAATATTACTTCGTTTTTGATAGACAAAACCGACAGACAAATATCATAAATAGCAACACAGATTTTAGGCAAAAAGAGTTATTAAACCCTTGCTAAAGCTTGGTTTCACTGTATATGTACAATTGCAAACATTTTACTTTACATTAAATGTGTCTAATTAAATAAAACATGAGACATCGAGTGAATGTCATATTCTTTTAAAATGCTAAATTGATTCCAGTCACTTGACCTGTGATTTGACTAAATGGGGAGCTAATCTATGATATAATTCTTTCAAGTGTGCAGAAGTGTACCAGTGATAGTGCCTATTTTGTGTGTACCAGTGAAAGTGCCAACCTGCATGTTTTTGGACTGTGGAAAGAAACCAAAGCCCCCCGAGAAGAACCTGCAAATGCTGCTCTGTAAGCTTTGGGCTGAGCACGAAGCCACTGTGCCGTCTACCTTGGAATGAAATTTAAGCTAAACTGTCACATTCAGACCAGCAGCAAAGTACAAGTGTTTAAATATAATTTGCATATACCTAAAACAGTTTTGTTTTGATACTCATGAAAGTGAATTAGTAATGAGTAAAAAAGGAATAGCCTGAATGGTGTTTCAATCCTTCAACTATGATTTTAACTGTGGTGGCCTTCTTGATAATAAGAACGTAAAAAGTATTTGTCTTTCTAAATAGTAAATACAGTATTGTATACTTTTCTGGTCTAGCTGGCTTTAAAAAGAATGTATAATGCACCCACACTGTACAAAGAATTAAAAGCATATATATAAAGAAAAAGAAAACACACAGAAAAGCTCAGGAAACCTCATTGTTACATGTATGACCAATGCACTAGGCTTAAAACGTTTAAAGACAAGCAAAACCATTGACTTGTCATTGTACCACAGAACTTAAATTTATGTATTTCACACAAGCCTCATTTAGGAAAATCAAAAACTTTTGAGAGAATGGTCCCCCCCCCTTTTATTCTCCACTGCAAATAAAGAAACCTTTTAGGAGTAAATCCTACTCAGAGCAGCTGAGAAATACAATAGAAAACTGAGCACTATGTCATTTATGTAACGTTGATGACTAGATGAATAATCCCAAAGTGAGTTTGTTTATGCTTTGAAACGCATCGAGAGATAGTAGACCATAAGGGAAGTACAGGTCATATATTTTACTTTTTTAAATCAGATAGTAAGACTAGTGTGACTTGATGATATATTTCACATTGTTTAGAGTGAATGAACAAACAGATGAGAGCAAAATCCAGTGACAGTAGACAGTGACTATTTAGAATGTCCAGTCAAACGCAAACCACTATACAATGTTTATTTAACTACTACAGTACTTTTGGTTTCAAGGTTTTGAAACCATGTTGGACATGGATATGCTACTGCATACATTTGAATTGTGTTTGATTGGTTGTTTTTGCTTTTGTTAAGCCTGGATATTTTGTGCCAAAATTGATTGATATTTTATTTTAGACTACCTGGTCAAGCTAAAAAAAGACACAATGATGTCTCCATTATGTTTCACTGTGGATCTGATGCACTGTAGATTATTGTTAGGCATCTTTTGACATTTTTAATCTGATCATAACACATTTTGCATGCCATTGAAATCTTTTTTCAATGTCTAGCTATTATTGCCTTCGTTGTTCTTATAGTATATGTAAAAGTAATAGAAATTTAACGAGCTTTTTAGCAAAATTCCTGTTAGACTTGTTTAAGCTTTTTGTAAACGTACCCAGTTGTAAGATGGAACTAAATAAATGTGTTGAAAACCCAACCAGAACAGCTGAAGTCCATTGAACTGAAGACAGGTGTCACGGGCTGCTATTTCACATGGGTTTAAATAATTTAAATAATAAGTAATTTGCTAAATCCAAATTAAGTGTACTTAATTATCGGTCACAATATTTTGATATCATAGTCTATTTTTTATGTTAACAATTTTATATAATGGGTAGAAATCCAATCGAAATAATTAGAATTTCTGACATGAAATTTGAAAACACATCAAGGCAACATAACAAGGGTGTGAAGCCTTTTGCAAAACTGGGCAGGTAGTCAAGTCTAACCTTCATCAAGGCTTTAAAATACAGCCCCTGATAACAAGGATGAGCACCTCGTTCTTCTTAAGCTCCCCTGGATTCATGTAATGACTGAGTCCTTATGTCAGAGGGTGCTGAGTGCCCTGTAATCGAGAAACCAAATGTAACCCCACACCTACAATGCTAAAATGAGTACAATCACCAGTAAGATACTTACTCATAGCAGAGCAATGATATTTATCAAAATATAATGACACATTCAAGTTTTGAATGAATACATAATGAACTGAAAAAGATCCAAATAAAACACATGTAAAAGGCTGAAGCAGGAGTCGAGAACCGAAATGATAGGTGTCAGCAGATAAACTCCAGAGCTGAAACCAGCATCAGCTAAAATCTCACGACAGTACCATTCCACTATTGTCGTTTTAAATCTAAGGTTCTCAGAACCACAGAACATCTGCAAGATGTCCTGTAGGAAAAGCCAGGGACGGCATCAAGTCTGACCTTCAACCAGACAAAGCAGCCAAACAACAAACAGAACAAGCAAACAAGGACCTATTCCATCAAGCCGAGTTCTAAGTCCAAGTCCACATAAAGAGCTGCTCCCTGGTCTATACAGCAATATTCGATTAGGTTCAGAAAGTGCTTTTAAACAACATGGGCACACTATTCTACTTAAATTTTCAGTTTTTTGTTCTATAAATGTATACACTACTATAGTACATAAAATATTAGATTAAAGAATTAAAGGCAGGGTGCCAATAATTATGTTTGCTTATTAATATATTTTGAGTGATACTACAAGCAAATCTAAATCCTTCATTGCACACACACCATAATCGTTCATTACATACAGTTCATCACTGTACACATTCTATATCAAACACTGCCATGAACAAATGTATTTCCCATTCACCTCATTTGCATTTTTGGACTGTAAGAAACCAGGAAAACAGGTACACCAAGAGGAAAAATACAGACACAAGAAAAAACATCTGGGGACCAATTCAGGGACAGTGTTGCCTAGTGGGTAGAGCTTGGTGCTATCAACCAGATATTTAGAGGTTCAAATTCCAGTCTCTGCTATGCAGTCATTGTTGCGTCCTTGCGGGTGACCCTGACCTCGGACTCCAACTTCCAATCAAGTTGGGATTTACCAAAAAAATAATTTTGTTGTACTGTACACTTGTATATGTGTGATGTACAAATAAAGACATTCATTGCTATTCTATTGTTCTGAAACCATGACCTGCTTGCTGCTACACACCAAGCAACTCACAAATGTAACAATACTAGATTAAAGTTTGTGTTTCATTGTAAAGTCTATCAAGTGTAGAAATAATGACATCGTGGACATCGTCGTTCATTTGGCCAAATTACCTTTTAAAAATAATTAATATTCAATAACTATTGAAACCTGAGTTGATTTTACAATAGATGATGGTCTAATTTACTCCCTTAAAAGTTCAAAGCCCACACACTACACCACACATGATTGTATCAGTCACATTCTAGACATCAAGCTGTAATATTGTAACAAAAATTATGGCTAAAAATGGTAACACACATGCTAAAATAACTGATATGAAAAACTCAGCTGGATCCCAATTGTATACACATAGCATATCTGTACAAACTTGTCTCGCAGCTTTCATCCTGACTCTAAAAAGATAAATCATAGTGGTTAAGGTACTAGACTAGTTAACAGAAGGTCATTGCTTTGAAGCCCATTAAGGCCATGTTGTCATGCCATTGAGCAAGTTCTTCAATCTGTATAGTGTAACTGTATTGTGAGCCACTTCGGATTAAAGATGTCTGCAAACTACTGATAATTGTACTTCACATTTACGCACAGATGAGTAGGGTTACGTGTTACTGGCCCCTGGTGACATTACAGATGGAAAGTCGGTGATCAGCTTAATGCGCACAGTGTGTACAGTGCTGACAAGACTCTGTTAATTATAATAATACGTGTTATTCATGGATGCCTTTCAAAACACTCAAAGGATACCGTACAATACTAGAACATAATTGATTATATAAGTTACGAACAAGCAAGTTATAAATGCGTTTTGGAATGTTTAAAAGTTAGGAAATGAATCAGTAGTTTGAATATCAATAGGAAAAAAGTTCCAGAGAAGTGCTAATTTTATTTTTGTGGGTACTGTCAGTTTATGCAAAGATTATAAATGAGATTGGTAGACTTTTTAGATAGATAGATAGATAGAACTTTATTGATCCCTTTGGGTGGTTCCCTCAGGGAAATTGAGGAAATTTATGCACTTAAATTAACTGTCCAAGCTGTTTATTATATCTATTGTTGTGAACAATACGCTTTAGCAAAAAATAATAAAAGTTTTATGACATTTGTATTTTACTATGCTTTACTTATACACAAAATAGAAAAAAAGAAGTAGCAAAAATCACTAAATTTGTAAAGACTGCTCTGACACACGTCCTCTACAGCTGTTTGTAAACTTTGTGTGCACCTTTACAGCACTTATATTTTAGAAAGCTTTATATTAAAAGTTTGTATCAACAAAAAGTGACTTACCAAAGTGTGAAGGGTAGTTCTTTATTCCACTGGGTTTGTTTGACTGTGTAAAGGTGCAGGTTATGTTAACATTTCTTGCAGCACAAAGATCAACACGCAGTTTATTTCAGTTTGGAGCAGCGCGTGTTAAACAGTAGCCAAGGTGACACAGCTGTGGTCACGCGCAACACAGGAGCGCGCGTGCACGATGCTGCAGTACTGAGGGCGGGGATAAGGGAGGGAACGACGTACCTGTAAGTGCAGGTAGGAAAAGGGAGGGGCACCCTGCAACCAGACTTCCTGACCTGATGCTTTGGTTATATCTGACACATCTTTATTTACACCTATGTCTCAGGATGAATAAATAAGATACTGCTCTGTGTTGACCGTTAATTCATTTCCATTTCCTTAAATGAACAGACACACACACATATGTACACACATATGTACACACACAGGGCAATTTCAGTTTACTGGGTCATTTTGGAATTCTTTGTAAATATATTTAACCTCTAGAGACCCTGCGTCCTCATATGAGGACATTACATTTCTGGTTCTCTGCACCATTCTACCAAAACTTTTTTAGCCTCATATGGAGACACTGCCAGTACCACCTAGTGGTCATATGACAACATAACACACAATTGATTGAACACAAGAGGGCAACAATCCTACTAGAAAGTTTCTACAGCCAGTCCAGATACTAATCGATTTTTTTTCAAAAGTTACTTATGTATGTACAATAACATTAGCACTTTTGTTTATGTATTCTAATGTTTACAGTTTCAATCAAACGATTATGTTCTTTGTTAGCCAATTGTTTCTTTATTTTAGACCTACTGTCTCCATACGAGGACATTGTTTTTTCCAAAAACGGCTTCATGTACAGAGACAAAATTAAATTTTTATGCTTGTTAGGTCCTACTAATCCCAAATAGCTAGACAAAATAAAATACGCACATCAGGGAAAAGTCTGGGTCTCAGGAGGTTAAGCTTTACTTCTTTAAAACCCACCTTAGTTCAACAAGTATGTAGAAACTGTGGCAAGATGCAACCTGCTATGGCTTTGTGCTTCAAAAAAACTGGGTATGCAGATTTCAAATAATTTTTTTTATGTATTTTATGATGCCTTTATCTCCTTTAAGCTTTTAGGGTCCGGATTTAAGAAACGTTGAACACATCATAGTGCAACAAACTTATATTACTCTTAGATATTCAAGTCGCAGTAATGGGTAAGTTCAGCCGATTCAGCTTTTTGCACGTCATAGGCCAGTGATCATTAGAGGTGCAATGTTTGTCCTATTACCAGGGAACCTTGGAGCTGTAGGACACATATGCTGTCCATCAATAATTTAGAGTGGTGTAAATACAGCCATGAAAAGGTTTTCTACAAGAATGTCCAATTAAAAAAGATTACATAGATGTGATACTAATGCTTATTAATTGACATATTATTTTTCATATTGTTGAGTTTGTACCATGGTAACCATGGTATTTGAGAATGTGTTTGCTCAGCAAGTAAATAGATGTTTGTCTTGTCAGAAAGTAGAAATCAAGTGCAAGAGGTTACAATAATTATTTATTTATATTATTAATAGATTTTATTTTAAAATTAACTAGCACGCATGCAATGTTTAACTGTTAAACAATGTTAAACACTGCGTTTAGTGCAGCTTATTTTATCTTTTCTTTACTTGCATTTAACAGGCAGACTTTCAGACATGGACCTCATTAAATCAGAAGTGTAACTCGGTATGGTCAGGGAGAGGCAGCTTCAAAGAAAATAATAAGAAAAGAGCAACCGGGCGGAACATCACCAGGTTTGTATATCACTAACTGCCAAGGCTGACGTCAGACACAAAGCATCTGCCTATTATTTCATAATGACAATTCATAACACATTAATGATAAACAAATGGTACTTAACAAGGTTGAAAAGGTAACATTCCAGCGATTCATTAACTATATTCAGGTAGTCAAGTGTCACTGACTGTTTTAGCCACAACCTTAGCTCACAGATGTATAAAGTACATTTTATACTACTAACAATGAGGGAGTTTTACACACCTTTAGCCAAATAGTATATATATTTTCATTTAAACTGTTGAACAATATATGCCACTGTTTATGTATGATGCTAGATTATAGTTATTTAATTTATTCAGTCAGTCAAACAATAAATATAAGTAAAAAGCAGCAGGAGAGTATGTGCACCGTATTATTAACATTTACCTGAATGTAACAATGACATAGTTGGTCAGTGAAACACAGAAACACATTCTGTAGTACAGAGATGAATGCGCGCTTTCATTCATGGAATGTCTTTTATATGCCTTTCTTGTGGGAATTGTCTCCACAGCAAATAGGTGGACTGGTTACAGCACAGTTCTGATGAATAAATAATGAAAAAAATGTATTGTAGATTTGTGTACTTTATGTCAGCTTATGGAAAGATCATGAAGACAAAACCATTGGTCTGATTCAAAAAGAAAATGTGTTTTTCTTCTTTTCTTATTCTAAAAGTACACGTGTCTATGGTTATCAAAACACTTTAGAACATACTATATACTCATATAGTTATTATAAATTTAGTTTTACACTTTGGTTCATGTATGAGTTACTTAGTCACAAAGATCATATCAAACACAGTCATGGAAATATTATTATCTGACTGATTAAGAGAAGAAACCGGAGCACCTATAGTAAACCCACACAGAATAAAAATACAAACTTTACACCGAAAGGACCAGAACAGCCAACTGGACCTTCTTACAGTGAGGCCACTATACCACCCAGGAAATGTAGTCCCATTACTTCTTGGTCCAGTCTCAAGCAATATAGGCCTGACCATGCTTTGTGGTTAGTTAAATTCTTTGCAAGTGCAAGGGTCATCATATCTCTTGAGCCAACACTATTCACATACTCTATCTTCTGGATAACTGTAAGAAATAGAAAACTGAAAGAAAAATGCATAGACCTGTTTACATGATGAACAATTTAACAATTCACAATTTGGCGAACATGTATAATAATAAAAAAGAATGTCTAGAATAGAATGAAACAATTATTAATAATGTAGAAACTTTTTGGGAGACTAATGTGATCCGGGACTTTTTACTGACTATGTCACAACTGTACATCCAGATTTAGTCCAATGTTTGGACTCACAATCAGATAAGATACACATCATTCTTTCAATAGCTTCATCTGGGTTTTGTAGGAATCACACGCTGAATGAAACCACAATCAAGACTTGTACTGGCATAGCCAATAGGGAGTGATGAAAAATAGAATAACTAGACAATTACATAACTCCATGGTATTTGTTTATTTTTTATTGACAAATACAGATTTTAGACTTTTTTACACTATTTACAGTGTTGACCCTTCATGACAATTGTTTAAAGCAATTTTCGACATGCTGGATATCGGTTTCTCTTAAGTCTCTTAACAAATGTTGTGCATGAGAAAGCACAACAGTTTCTGTAATCTGAAATATTTTATAATTCCCTATAACTTTTAGATAATTGTAGGTGCTTTTATTGGGTAAAGGTTTCAGCAAATTTGCACGTTTAATCCACCTGTGTTTGATATAAAGCTTCAATATTATTAAAGGACTTCCTATTATACATGTTATCCCACAAGTACATGGTCTGATGCCTGTAAAATCTTGACCATTTACTGTATCTGTAGACACATGAGCATACAAATGTTTTCCAGTTCCTATTAGCCAATGATTAAATACAACACAAGTAAATGCTTGTAAAATTCGAGGTTGGAGCCACATCTTCCTTCTTCAATCCAGGACTATTTAATGAGTTACCGCATATGGAGTGGTAGTTTCTTTAACATTGAATCCATACTTCAATCAAAGTTTGGATTTATGCAACGGAACAATTCTGATCGCTCATCGGTACACACTAGAAGAAAAGAGAAAAAGCTAAAATAAATAAATAATACTTCCAAATAAAATATGGCCATGGGAACGATTTAATGTGCAGTTTTTTGATTTTCCTGACATAAACTGGATAAGAAGTTCAGTTACTTGCAAAAGTAAACTAAGTCTGTCAAATGTTAGGTCAATGAGTTGTGGTCTGTTAGGACCATGTTTGAACTTCTTGGCAAAAATTCCAAAAAAATGTACATTTGGTGCCAAATATCACTTGCATCAGTATAAGAACATGCTAGTGCCAGCCTTTTATGACTTTTACTCTTTATAATAAAGTGATCTATTATGCCTTGATTCCCTTAACTGGAACTGGAGCTTTAGTGAAATCGTATTCAGGTATCACCTAAAACGCTGCAAATGAAGAATAATCGAACTATTTATCACTACACAGCCCTTCCTCCATGTTAACAGAAATATTGGCTTCATCAGAACAATATCTAAGCTGTGGATTGGCTTCTTAAATATAAATAAGAATTGAATTCATTCATCATTCATTTTTACTTCACAATTTTTTTAATTTACCACATAAGTCAAAATAAAAAGCAAATGAAAAGTGCAAAATAGTCGGACAGTTGGGAATGAAGGCTGTGGCACTATTCTCATGACAAAAGCATATCTAATGAGTAGCAGGACAAAGAAATCGGCTCCTGCATTAAGGCTGAAGATAGTGTGACAACACTCATGAATGAGAAGTGTGTAAATAATTCAATTAAATTGCTGGAAACCTGCTGGTTTCATTCATAGCTCAAAAGCAGAGACTAAACAGATAAAAAAATAAACAAATCTAGTCATCAAATAACAGACAAACAGATATTTGCCAGTTAAAAGTCTGACATGAAAGTCTCTTTAGTAAGAAATATCAGTTTGATTTGACATTTTGACTTAGACATTGTTTTTGACATTTTGAATTTGTCAATGAAAATGACATCATTTTAAATAAAACTAAAACAAAATATTTTACAGTCAAAATATTATGTCTGACTGTATAAAATTTATAGAATGCATTTCCTTCATTGAGATCTACAAAAACAGCCATGTCGTGAATACTATGGACAAATACATTCTTGTCAAATTAAATTTGTTTAAAGTTGGGTGGTGGAGAGTCATTGATCTCAGTTCTTGGAAACAGAACATGCAGTCCGTGCAGATTAAGGTTTAACCTGATTTCGATAATTTGGATGGATGAGCAAATACTAGAGTATGTATGTCCATGGAGGAAGAGCATTTGAGTATGGAAGGATGATGTTATTTGGGTCTATTGTCAAAGCTCTGAGGTGGTGTTTAACTCTTTGGCTAAAGGGTTGGCTGTTGTTTGGCTGGGCGTTGTACTGTATGCTGGGTTAAAAAGGTTACCACAAAGATCGACTGCATATTGGAGGGCAAATTTTAGTAACCCAGTGTGGGTTCTCGGGCTTCTACTACCATGTTTTTATCTATAGATATGCAAAAGTCTCAGAGTGCTAGCCTGATGCCTTAATGGCATGCGCTAAACTCCTGCCTTAATGTGATCTGTTAACATCAGTTCAACTCACTGGTTTTCAATGCCTAGAGTACATCTTCTGACCCCTGTAGTCTGACCTGGTGAATCGTGCAAGGGCTCCAAATCCCGCTGCTCCAGTGAGACCACAGATGCAGAGCAATATGGCGTTCATGATAACATCAGCTCTCAGCACGTATGATTGCCAAAGCAGGAAATACACTGAGAAAAGGAGTGTGAATGCTGTAACAACAAGGCTGGAACATATTAATGCTGCACTTTCCTGCAGGTTCCCCTTGATTCCTGTTTGACAGAGGAGAAAGTAGCTATGGTTTATATAGTTTCTATATAACAGTATATAAAAGCTTATAAAATAATGCAGCTTAGCGTACCCCAGTACACTCTCAGGATCTCAAATGCAATCATAAGAAGAAGCAAAGACACATCCAGTGTCAGGAAACTATCAGGATAACTAAAAACTTGGCCTATATCACAAAAATACAAATACATGTTCGCAGCTAGTAGATAACTTTCATGGTCTTTCACGTAAAATAAAAAAATAAGTATTTACTTACTTTTGTAGATGAACAAACAGATGTTAGTAAGAAAGTAAAGAAAGCTGCAGAATGCAGAGAGGTAAATCAGAATTTGGAGAATCACAGATGAAACCCGAGTGATCAAGTTAAGGCTCAGAAACACTTGTCAATAAATTAAGATGGTATGAAAAACACTAATATTTAGTTGGACCACCTTTAACTTTTGATTACGACACACATTTACTGTGGCATTGTTTCGATAATCTTCTGCAATGCTACAAGATTTATTTCAATCCAGTGTTGCATTAATTCTTAACCTGGGCCCATCAGACCATATGACCTTGTTCCATTGCTTCAGAGACCAATTTATACTCCCTAGCAAATTGAAGCCTTTATTCTGGTTAGCCTCACTGATCAGTAGTTTTCCTTGCATTTTGCATGTGGAAAAATTCACTATTAAACATAGACCTGAGTTCTACAATAATTCAGAACTTTCGCCACATATCTTCCTTGAATGTAGGAATACATCCTTCAAGTTGTGTAAATGTATCAATGTAAATGTATCCTTCCAGTTTTTATATTGCATTAGTGAGTTCTACCAATTTTAGTAGTTTCTGCATCTCCTCAGATGTTTTCTCTGCTTGATGCATGTTAATGTTTTGACTTCTCTCAAACAGAAATCATTTCCATAACCCTTGCAAGATGTGATTTTCTACATGGTCGTTTAAGAAATAAGAAGCAATTCATTGCACCAGTTGGGGTTAAATAACTTGTTGCCAGTCCATGCAGTAATTATCCAGCAAGAGGTTTATAACTATTTCCTTAGTTACATCCAGGTGGTGAATTTATTACCTTTACGTCTTCACTACAAACCATTGGTAACGTCACAATGTTATTATTTTGTATTTGTAAATTCCAGCAAAAAGAGTTTATAACCATTTGCACAGCATTACAGATTGGATTAGGAAAAGGATACAGCAATGGTACTGCTCACTGAGGACAAAAATACAGATACACATTTAAAACATTTTGTTTGAAATGCAATTTTGACTAATCCATGCAGACAGTAAGCAAAATATTTAACCCAAGGATACAGAGCCAGTGTATACTAGTCAGACGAACTATAGCAAACGAACTATATCAGACCCACTATCATGTCCATCTGCCCAACCAGTAGAGGTAATGCAATTCAGCTGTAAATGTGATATATATA
>JAOTRQ010060417.1:0-13660 GCA_028565875.1 Hoplisoma paleatum
AAGTATAGAAATATATATCATTTTTAGACATAAATTTTAATTACATTACTTCAGTTTTAATCTGACTAAAAGATAAAATCATTTGTACGTATCATCATATGACAGTGCAGTGTGATAACAAAAGATCAGGTTCTAGAGAACACTTGTTTCTTCCTTGAGATTTAAAGAGGGTAGTGTAGTAGCGATCTGGAAAGTTACCAGCAGAGCTAATACTGATTGTCCTTTTAGATAAATGGTTGCCAAGAACATGAATTAGCCTGAAGTCGGTTAAATAATGAGATAGGTACTTGAAAAAATGAAGTGTAATACAAGTAACACAAGCTTTTATACTATGTGTTGACACACAAAGTGAGAAGGGATAATTAGCTAGGCAGGGATTAAAGAAGCAATCACATGACATTCAGCTATTCAGCACATTCTGCAAGTAATTCACACACATGCTATTGTGCACCAGCTCACCAGTTAGTTGGATGTCTTTCAGTTTTTTCTTTGGCTAGTTATGTGTCATTGTTTTTGCACTTTATGTACACAAGCACTACTTCTCTTCCATTTTACCCAAGGCTTGTAGACACCATTTAAATGAGTATTTTTAATGAGCATTTTACCCCACATTTTGTCTAAACCTCAAACGTACAGAGGGTCACATTTTAACGCTGTTTAAAAAATAGTCAATGTTGGTTCTTGTCTGGCTGACTTTTGCTAGTTTTAATAGTTGTTTATAGAGTAGCATTTACTTACCCAATAGCAACCATACAGTTATTTACAGTTAAATCAGTATTTTAATGGCCACGGTAATGGCATTATACAGTATATTACTGCAAGGTTTATTTAACAACCTACAGTTATTTACTACTACTTGTTAAGTCAGGGTACACATCGGGCAGCCCTGTTCTGGACTATATAATGTTTGTGTATCTTAAAACTGTATGTAAACTTTTCATTATTTCATACACCTCACAAACAGCTTCAGAAAAATCCCCAAAAGGAAATGATTAAAGATACCTCATTTACTAAAGAACGATTAAGCTAACCCAATAACATCATCACATCTACACCCAGACTTTATGAATTAACAGAGGAATTATATATATTTAAAAACCCATTTCCACCTAAATTAATGGTTGCCTTAATAAAATTAGCTCTCTAAATAAAACCACAGTCATCAAACCTCTAACCATGATGTACCATGCAAGACACTGTAGTTGGAAAGTGTTTTCCTCTTGACATTATTTTTTTTCTATCAGGACAATTCCAGGCAAATGTCTGTGGCTGGCGTCAGTCTAAGTTTTATGGCGTGAAGATAGGGTGTTCACACGTAGCTGGGGAATGTCTGAACCACAGGCGGCACACGCCACTTCACTTATCAATGAATGACTCTTCTATTAGTGGGAGGTGGTCACATAACCAAAAAAGTCATATGCTGCAAAACCCATCTGAATTCCCAAAGAGTAGATAAGCATTTAAAATAAAAATTTAAATTTAAAAGTATATTATTTGTTTAATTTGTATCAGCCATGTAGCCAATATAACAAATATCCAAGTATGGTAGTGGTACATTTTATTTGGATTGCTTAATAATTTTCAGAAATGTTTGATTAATTTCTTAAATATCGTAAAGCAAAATGTGTAAATAAAGCTAAAGAAAGATATATTACTCAGCTTTAAAGATTTCGAGCTGTAAGCCATAAAAGTCTGTTTCAATGAAGTTTGAATTTATGATAGGCACTGTATGTGGCATATCTGTCTGGGGACCGTTTCTTTTGGCACCATAAACTTTCCACTAGCAAGCCAACACAATGCAGGCATTGGCTTTAATATTAAGTTTTGAATCATCAGTTCATAGACCACCCCCACCCTAGCGTTTACATGTCACAGCATCCATAATAATTCTTTAACCGCTGCTTTTAGTAAGCCTTAGTAAACAGCAATCTAAAGAGCCAAAAAGCCTTAATAAGCAGATGCTGACGGAGTCACTGACCTCTAAAACATGTGCAGAAACACAGAGTCATCACATTTTTAATCATCTATTTCAAATAGATTCTTTTAGAAATTCTGAAACTTTGAAACTGCAACTGTAAATAATCAGCTATTTAATATTGATTCACTTTCATTGTTTTTACCTCTGTGTCATCACATATATACATCATAATGTAATGCCACAGCTAAACAAGACACCAAAACAAACAAAATATTTTAACAGTGTGATCAAAGCCCATCCTTGATAAAAGTGTGTGTTTTTACAACTCGTATCTCAGCTCAAGTGTATCTATAGGGCAACTTTTCTTATCTCTGATCAACCTAGTGCATGTTTTTGGACTGTGGGAGGAAACCGGAGGAACCCCACACTGAGAACAAGCAAACTCCGCACAAAAACCCAGGAATTTAACCCTGGACTTATTACTGTGAGGCAACAGTGCTAACCACTAGGCCTGGCTGCATGTTTTTTTGAAAGAAACCGGTACCCCCAGAGAAAACCCACACAAATACAGTGACTGTCCAGCCTAGAAATTGAACCTAGGACCTTCTTGCTGTGAACAGACAGTGTTACATGTCACCATGTATCATGACTACCACGCTTAATGTGTTACACATACGAATTTTTATTCAAATTAATACCAAATTATAAAGCCAAATAAAAAATCCTAAACTGTTATTCACAATACTTTCTACAATAGTGAACATCATCTGATACTGGGTATGTTGGTGAATCATCCCAGGCCTATTACATCGCATTTTCAGTTCCTGTTTGTTTAGTTTTTTTGCCTTAAATATAAAGGTTAACAGCATGCACATTTGGTGTTACATTTGGTGAGCATCACACAAATCATTCCACTTTTTGGTCATTAAAAACTCCATAGTTGCTTCAGCATTTTGTTTAACGTCATTATTCTTTTGCAATTTGAACCATTACCTATTTAAAAGTCGCGGATTATCAGTCATCTGGCTGTAATGGCAGAAAAAATAAAAATGAAAGTTACACCATTTTATATCTACCATCAAATACTCCTACCATCAAATTTGACCTATCAACTAATATTGATATTGAACTAATGTTCCTACTTTGTGACTTAAAATGTAACCACGTCAATTGATTGATAAAATTGTCAACTGTATAAAACTTACAAAAAATAAATGTATAATATTATTGTATGTTTTGTATGCATTTCCATCTATTGTTAAGAGGCTATTAAAATTACAGTTTGAAGTAAAATGTCTCTAGTCTCATTTAAAATGTTTACTAATCAGAAACGATCACAAGTATAGCAAGAGTAAAAATAAATAAAATATTTAAATATTTGAACATGCATGTAGCTAAGATTATTCGTATTTAATGAATAGTAACTGTGGTAAGATGAGGTCAAACGCAGCACATTTTTTTCCACCAACAAGTCTGAGAATGGCTGGATAGTTTGAAGTCTTTTTTGCTATTGCACACTGCAGGAAAAACAAACATGGAGAAGATATCATGCCAGAACTAAAGGTCTGTTAGAGATGAAGTGAAGATTAAAAGCCATTGTTCAAACATCAAGTAGCCAAGACTTGTTGCCAAGCGATGGCAAAGAGGGGCCAACCAGAGGGCTGTCCATCCTTAAATAAACAAAAATGGAATGAAATCAGTAGTTGTGTCGGCAGAGGGCTGTAACCCGGAGCCTGCTGTCTCTCCCGTAACCACACGTTCTAACCACACTGGATACAGCATGACTGCTGCCTTGGCTCAAAAGAACCTGCAAAGGATCAACAAAAGATCATAACAACAAGAACATTATGAAGTGCTAACAATTAGCCACTGTGCCACGCATATTCCATCACAATAGTATTCAAATAAACAACATTTTCAGATTCAGAAGAATCTAATTTTAAACACATGCCACATTTTTATAAGTGTTATTTTAACAAATAGTTCTGTGATTTGAAATGTATAATCTGTCAGATACATATGTAATGTATAGAAACACAACCATGCCTACAACTCACAGATCGAAAGCCAATTAGTTCCTAAACCAGTCTGGAGCAGTAACCATAAAAGAAAAACGCCTCGATTTTTTTGTTTATTTAATAAATTTAATTTTTAAAACATTCAACCATAGCACTCTAGAAGTTTAGGTTGCAGTTTAACATCAGTTTTTGGAAGTTTCATTCTAAATTTTATCTGATGATCAGTAAAATATTGTATAAATAACTAATTTTACTCTAACTGTATCTTAAACTGGAAGCAAACTTGTAATTTTAGTATGTAATTACTGAAATTAATTGAAGCACTTGTCTGCATTATTTGCATGTCATTCAATGCTAATTCATAAAATGCCTAAAATGGTTAGCAACAGACTGATCTCTTTAAACTAACCTTAACAGCAAAAATAAAAGAACATTAAAAAGTACAAATCATGTTTGCTTGATTTTGTCACACTAAATTTGAATGTTTTGTGTGAATGTTTTGAGTGTTTTAAGATGTTGTATCAGGTCAGAAAAATCAAAGAATCTGAGAAAACTCACAGGCATTGTGTGGTACAAAAGCAAAACCATCTTTAAAATATTGTATTTATTGACCAAATGCTAAGAGGGTGTGACTGGAGTAGTTTCCTGGTATGATGTGGAAGACTTTCAAGCGTTACTGATTCACTTCTCACAACATCACTGCTTATGATGGCTGTTATGGTCAGGCCAGAGTACAAAAATGACATCACCTGCCAACTACAACTCTTACATCAGAGGCTCAATATCAGTAGATTTTGAGTGTTTGCTTTATAGGGCTGTGTTTGCTAACCAGTAAGTTCATCTCACTTTCCTTCTCATACACTGATACTGCTCACCTTTAGTATCAGGTTCTGCCCTCATTAAAATGTGGCTTAGTGTTTGTGTTTCAGCATTATGAGGGATATACCACACAGCTGCTTGTGTGTAAATTAGTTTGAATGGTGGGTGTGGATGTGGGTGTATGTGAGCTGTCAGTGAGGCTCATAAACGATTACCAGTTGGTTTGCATGACACTTAAGTCGTTCGTATCACATGACTAAGCGTATTTATTTAAAACAATGTCTGACTCCTCAAGCCATGCATAGAGCATAGTGCAAACCTGTAACATACTCGACCCTGTTAAAAGTCTGTTTAAATTAGATCTAGTCAAAATACTGCAACTACTACATTTTTAATGCATGATTCTTAAGGTCCTAATGAAATGAGCATTATCCTTTGCAGAAAATGATAAAAACCCTTAATTCAAGCTTTTTTTTTCATACTATCTTTATGGGTACTAAAAAGTGTTGTGTTCCTGGGCAAGACACCTCACCCATTTGTTCACTTTCCTACCACTAAAGACAGTTTAAAGAATCCAAGTCTAATTAATTTTTGGATGTGTTCAAAGCTGTTGCGCCCACTTCCCCAGCATGCTCTTTGTTAGTTGGTTCTATGGGGACTGAATGTCTCTCTCTCTCTCTCTTTTACTTTTGCTTATGTGGACTGTATTGTTAATTGTAGCTGATTGGAGACTTCCTGACTAATTATAAGCTAACTGGAATAACAGCTGATAAGAAAATGATATCTGTTATCAAACTTCATCATAACACTATTTTTGCAAGCGCAATACATAAACTTTATTGGGTTCTAATTCAATGATTAAAAGTAAGACTAAACATTTACCAATAATTACTTTACACTCAGCTTAATCACTGTTCAGATGGGGCAGTAAGAGCCCTTTGAGCACATCTTAAAAGCATCAGCTAAAACTATTGAGAGTTTAAAATCCATCTTTGCCATGCAGCTGCTATTATGGCCATTGAGCAACTCTACCTTAACCCTTAATGTTGTAAAAAGGATTACCTTGGAGTTCTATCTCACAGCTCCTCATCAAACCAGGGTATATGAGGAAATAATTTAATAGTATTGTAAATGTTTAAATGACAAACAAAAGTATGCCAATAATTCAAACTCCACAACCTCTGCCTTACCAATATAGAACATGATAATCCTGTACACCAGAGGGCATTGTCCCCAGAATATAAACTACTGTTTGCCCCAGGATGAAGCCCCGCTAGACCCAATAGCAAAACATTTCTAAGCATTTTCTTAGTACAGTACAAGATTTGCTATCCTCTGTATTAGTTATAACAGGATTATGGCCAATCATGCCACCGGCTGTCAAACACAAAATATACTTAAATAAAGAGATCTGTTCATGCCAGTTTCAGCCCCTTTCAGAAGCAGCTGTTTCAAGCTTCTGAGTGCATTTATAACAATCATACTATATTAGAAAGATTAGGTTAAAGGTAGGTTTGGCAGGTCTGGTGTGGATTAATTATTTTATATAATTCTTATGGTAAAGAAAATAGATTCAACATAAAACCATTTTGACTTGAGAATAACCTCTTAGAACTGAATGAACTTGCAAGTGAAGAGACTACTGTATCACATATATCATCTTTAAAGTGAGGACAGACTTTTTACCTCAGCATAGTATTTGAGAAAAAGAAATGCTTACTGCTGCAGTAAGATTTTAAATGACCATTATATAGTGCCAAAGTGTGGTCTGTGGTTTCAGCTCCAGGTTTCAGCCTCAGTACCATGATGTGGAAATAAAACTCAAGCAGTTGCCAGTGCTAAATATGGCCAGTAATAACCAACAGTGGCTAAAAAAAGAATTTACAGGCTAGCATTAGTATTAGTGGTGTATGAATTTGGAATTTGCTCATACTTTGAATATACAGATGACATTCTGGGTTTCCAGTGACTTGGTAATGGGTAATTACTGTCTAACATCACCAATCCTCTTGCTTTTTATAGCCTTTCTTTTAGATTTTTCTTCTGACTTGTGTATATATGTGTATGTGACTTGTGTATATATACATCTGACCACTGCAAAATGATCCCACTGACAAAATTCACTCAATCAAACTGGACATTTAACAGCAGCCAGACCACCTGTTAGCAAATTTAGCATTGTATTGGAAAAAATAAAGTTAAAATGTATTTATTTTATTTAAATAGTATATTCTATCCTGGTAAATTATAGACATTTGCAATTGATTAAATAAGTAATTTTTGCTCAATTAATTATCTTCTTTCCAGAGAAACTGGAAGGTCAACAGTCAAGACATTTAGGAGGTTTCCATGACTGCTTGATGACCAATAAACAAACAAAAATTAGCCCCAGGAAACTTTCTCTTTTTGTGGAAATTTCCAACCACTTCATCACCCCACCCAACTTTAATGTCACCCTGTCATATAAATTTTGGATTCATATACATAACAGTATGGTGCCAGTTATCTAAAGTAATAAATAATAAAGCTACTCTTAGAAGTACAAGGTTTCTCAAGAGAGTTAAAGTTTTAGCAGGTAAGAGCTCCAATTATGGGTAATTGCGATTGATGATTCTAGTTAATATGTGGACCCCTAACAATAACAAGCAACTTTTGAGAGAGGTAGAAGCTAATGTGTAAAGTTAATAGAGATATCATAGCTAATATACGTTATAAAAGTTGCTCATCTTTTAAAAATATATTATTGAATTATATATGAATTTGACACCTTGATCACATTAAAATAATCTGTAGTCTGAGCTCTTCCAACAAAAAAGTGATCAGGTCCTTGATGCTACAATTGGTGTCATGTGTTTTTAAAACAAATTTTATATACTATAAAAATATTTAGGCAAAACTTTCTTCAGGTGTTTCTACAACATTTGTTGATATTGATGCCAATGTACAAAATCAATTAGACATCCAAATGTGCTTCTAACTTTCTGGCAACAGTTTAAGGCTCTGTCTTTTTCCAGAGGGACTGTCCTCAGTGCAAAATTTATTCAGTGTGCATGAAGAAAAAATCACTTGTTTTGAAATTTCGTTTCGACAAAACATTTTTTGAAACTCACTGTTCTAGCTGCAAAGAGGAATGAGTTATTATACTCATGCTAAAGACCATCAGATGACAACATACATTTAGTTATAAGCTGTAACATTTTCTTAATAATACGTTAGCATTGTATTAGGTAGTCCAGCATTAAATATTTTGTTAATGTGTAACCACATTGCTCTTTTGACTTTAAAAAGCCAAATACCCAATGTGACATCCAGAGCACAATGAGAAGCAGATAAAGCCTGTCTAAGATGTATAGGTCACGTATGAGGACTTGGCCTTGAATGAGGAGTTGCCTTGTTTGCTTCTTCTCCTACTGACAGAAGCAATCTTATCTAGACTCCTGCTCACTCTGAGCCAACGCAGACTGTTTATATCGCTCAAGTACTTTCCTCAACTAGATACTCAAGAACACACTCTCAATACAGCTGCTTTATTAGGTTAGAAATCGATATAAATTCTGATTTCACCCATATCAAGTATTTTATTATCTTTAAGTATTACCTTTCAAACACCAATTGCAAATTATACATTTGCTAAAATATCTCAATTCTGTAATGCTGCAAAGGAGATCAAGAAAATTATGCCCATATGCCATGCCACTGAAGCCAACAGGGGCATATAAATACAGATGATTCACTGATACGGTTTCTCTGTCCTTAAATGGAAATCCCTTCAATTGATCATGGTTTCTTCATCACATAGTGTTAATGTCACTGCAAGCAACTTCTCTTTCACTCGCACTTTTATAAAGTTTTTTTCGTGGAAACCAAGCTGGTGTTGCGGCACTTTTGTTCCAGAATGATATTTGCAATGGAAGGCTAAGTTTCATGTTATGCGTCCTCTACAGGTAGCATAACAATCTATTCTGGATCAGGCCCTAGCTCTGGTATACATTGGTAAACTTGCTGTGTTGATGTGTTTATTGTTGTATTGGCTTTGTCAGAAGATTGTGGTAGAGTCTTGACCGTAGTTGTTGTGTTCTACATTGCCAATAGGGGTTTCACATGACATGGTCTACCATCAGAAAAATTTTACTTAATTGATTTGAGACGAGGAGCAGTTCACACATAGCAAATGAGCTGAGTTTTTTTAAATTATTATTTGCCAAACGTATGCTAAGTTTTAATTATTTGTTAATTGTTTACTACCTTAATTAGATTACTAATAAGTTTCATACTAATTTTCAAATTATTCTCAACATTGGCGTTTCAAAGTTGCTATGATCTTGCTATGAATTTGATCTTTAAACTCTCAAAGTACTATTGTGGTGGCAGTGTTTTCTTAAAAAGAGAATAACTCATATACAATGTATCATAAAAAGTTCACAAAAAATATGATGTAGTTTTTGACAGTGTTTGTACTTTTGTTCAATCATTTAGGTTTTCTCACCTGGCCCATGATAATATTTGAATAGATTTTATGGTATCCAGTCAATAAACTTGTTCTTACCTGTTGCCTAGAGCCTTGTTAAACCCAGAAGTGCATTGTTATGTCATAAAGGGATAACGAGACCTTGGCCAGTATTTTATCAGTAAGTGTCATATTTGAAAGCAGTAAATATTTTATATCCGCTATAAACCTGTATTATAGTTCTAGAACTTAGGATTATTGTGGTTATATGATATTGAAGTGCATGATCCTGACACATCACATTACCCATGTTTGCACGTGGGTTTGCACATTCTTGCATGTGTTTGTAATTTATTGGGAGTAATAATGCCTTCCCTGCATGTGACATTGGTTCAATCTCTACAATAAAAACTACCTATCTGTAAGTAAGCAGGTATAAAGTCAGCGTGACAGGCATTGAGATATCATTATGAATAGATTAGCAGCTTTATTGCTACAATCATTACAACTGTTAAAGGTTTGCCTACAGTAAATGTACAGTAGGTCTGTCATGCGATTTTAAATATTTACTTCCTGGGTGTTCGTAGGATGCAGTGGTTGGTACTTACCAAAAGTAGTTCAACTTATTAATGCTTATATAAAGAAAAATCTATGTCATCTGGTTAAATTCCACCAAAAAATATAATGCTAGTTATGCTAAAAGTGTTAGTATGATGTCCATGTCCACTAACAAAAGCTAGACAATGGAGCAATAAAAAAGTGGCCTGGTCTGCTTTTCCAACACTTATTTTAAACAGTTAAATTACATCTTATTGTAAAAAACAATTAAACAATTGAATTACAATGCACTTTAATTAAGAATGTTAAATTCTTCAATTAATCTAATGCAATTCATTTATTTCTGACAATAGCACAATGAGTATGTTGACAATTTGTCATTAAACTTGCCACTGTCTTTATAACAGCACATTTAGAGAGAGAAATACAAGGAGGAATACTTAGATAAATATGATATCTTCTAATTATATATCCAAGGAGATAATATTGTCAGAGAAGAAAACATGACAAAGCATAATTTGGAGAGCAAGGATTGTCCTCGCCTTTCATAAACCACTCACCCCAACACTGTGGCTCCAGTCAGGCTGCTGTTACTCTGTTTAATTAAATTAGTGAGGTTTTACGAGCTGCCCTTAAATCCACCCAAAAGACACTCCATAAACACAGAAACCATCCGTTTCATCCAGCTACACTGTAAAATATCCTCAGCCTCACAAAGCCATAGGTTCCAGTGCTGCTTTTCATTTATGCCTTAAGGGTTACAGTACTCCAAAATGTCAAACTTAGGAACAATTTTTAAATATTTACCCTACACTCACATACCAACACAAGCATAAATGTTTCATGTTAAATGTTTAATGGAACTGTGCTTAAAATAAAAAATACAACAATAATTTGCTTATAAATGAACAAATTCAATATGCCTATAAATGTTCCATGTTAAAGATTTAATACTTTTATTATCTGTGTAAAGAAAATTTGCCCCTCTCCTAAACAACTTTAGGTAAATGTTTTTGTATCACTGTGGAAAGATGCAGTTCTTCTACTGGGCGTCTTTGAGCATGTATTGTCCCTGTTTGATGACTATTGCAAAACATGTTCCATTTAAATGATCTTCGGGTTTAATAGATCTGGCAGTAATCATTCCTTGGTGTGGTGATAAAATTAAACCCAAGTGCTAGTTAAATTGGATTATGTGGTACCTAGAAGGTTTTTTTTGACATAGGATGATGTATGGCTGAAAAGCATTTTGTCTTTCAGTAAATAAAACAACATGAGGGTGTTGCATGATATTTGTAAAATGTTGATCATATAAGAAATTGAAAAAAGAAATATACACAATATATAACACAAATAAAAATGAGTTCAATATTTGGTTTGTCTTTGATCCAGTGACAGTCACAGTACAAAGCAAGAATACATCATGGACAGTAGGCTATTGAATTGCATCACACAAACCCATTCACTCACTCTCTTACACCTACGTGCAATTTAGAGTGGCCAGCCATCCTGATGCATATTTTGGGAGGTGGGAGGAAACCAGATGTTTTTTTTTATTGTTTGTTTTTCGGCTGCTCCAGTATTTTTAGGGTTGCCACAGCAGGCAGAGGAAACCCAAACTAACGAAAAAAGAACAGTCAGTAGAGGTGTCAGTGACAAACGTAAAATCATTCCAAGGATCTGAGAACCCCTGAATCACTGTGGCATCAGTACTACCAGTTATATCTGACCCTCTGATATCTGATTATAACTTTTTGTGACAGTAAACAATAGACAAAATATTAATTAATAATGAAAAGTGGTTTTGCCCAAACCGATAAACTGTCACATCTTTTGCATACTTCTATGGACCAAACTATTGAAACAGAGCCAGTTGTTTTCTTTTGCTGGTAGGTTTAAAAAGCTTTTTCTCTTCACGCAGGCCTTTTTGTTATCTGTATCATCTATAGAAACAGCAGACCAAAGATCATTCAAATCATGTATTTATTATAACACAATACCATGGAAGTCAAGACGGCTCAGTTTTCCTGATACCAATTTTTTTTTTAAATAATTTACAGAAACAAAATGTATGAATTTTATTCAAAGTTGGAGTGTTTATAATAGCAGTATAGACCCCCATGGACACAGAAAATAGTATTTCTTTGTATTATGTTTTTCTTGTATAAAAACATGTTTTCATGTTATAAAAATGCCCATAACGTGAACTTTGTGGCTAATTTAGTGTTGTTTTCTTGTCAGAAACTTATAGATGAAAGGAATTCATATTATATGACTTTAATTTCATTCGCTGTTTTTCTTTTTCATTCATTACTTCTGCTTATGCAGGCCAGGGTCACGGTGGGTCAGATGCATTGTGCAACAACACAATACAGCACTCTTTTTAAAAGCAAGCTGAGGATTACAGTAGCAACAAATAACAAAATAAAACCTCAATAAACAATCCTCTTCTGTTGGCCTGGAGAATAATTTGCATAAATATGATTCACAAAAATCATAAAAAATTAAAAAATTATAATGAAGTAAAAGTTACATCTAGTATAAATTTTTTGTTATGTGTCCATTAAGTTGTCCGCAATTACTTTATCACACATCTAGCATGAGCAACAAAGTTGGCATAACAGTCTTGATTTGAAGCTTAACCTCAAGTTAGTGAATAGGTTTGTGTCAGGAAAACTTCAGGGTAAAGCAACAGAAGATGTAATTAAAATGTGAAATCGTTCAAGGGGAAAAATAACTTTACTCTTCATATTGCATAATTACAAGAGAGAGAGTGAGCAGGTAACACCGACATGAAGGCTTTTCTTTCATCAAGTGTGATCTTTTTTAATTTGGTGTACTTTAAGTAACATTCAATTTGGACTTGAAAATCAAACCCAGGACCTTCTCGCTGGAATAGCAATACCCACTATGCATGTATGCCACACTGTTTGTTTTATTGAAACAAATATTGTATTTTTTATGTGTGGTATCCATGTTTGAACTCTTAAAAAAAAACAATGCATTGGTATTCATATTTGTTATGTTATTTTTTAGAGACTGCAACATGCATCTGTTTTTATAGTAGTTTTATAAATAGTGATTTTAATTTTGCCCATTCCACTATCTATACACCCATCTATAAGTTTATCCATATATCCATCCAACCAGCCATCCTTGCACTTATACTTCCATCCAAACAAACAAACAGAAGTTTTGCTATGATGAATAGTTTTTGTCACAGGACATTATTTGTATAAGCATCAAATATCTAATAATATCTTCAAAATAGAACAAAAAGGTTGATATAAACTACAGATTCAAACTATCATATTCCGAATAGATAGTCACAAGCATCTTTCTGTTGTCCCTCGTTGCACATTTTCCAAAATTAAAATAAAATCTACAAAGCTCTATTACAAAGTTCTTTTTACTAAATGTAACCTGTACACAAATTTCAACTGCTCATGTGCAACAAATTATTTACCACCTCCATATGGGCCCATTAGTCTTGTTAGCACAATTCGGAAAGCACCAGTTAAACATTTACTCCTCTATAAAATTGTAGATAAGAGAACAAACTTTAATAGAGCTGTGATGAACCATGATGAAATCATTTCCTGGTTTAGATGTTTGGTCATGTGCAGGAAGAGGGTGCCTTATTAAATAAAGTAAACCAGTCTTTTTTAGCATGTGCTGTTTGTGTGGAAACATCATTCTCAAATTTCTTCTGGTGCTGAAAGGCCACAGGGAGTAAACTGGTATCCCCAGATTTTAATCCCTTCCAAAATTATTCGGTGCCCCCTTGTGTGAGTATCTGCTTGTGTGTGTGCGTGCATGCGTGTGCGTGCATGTGTGTGTGTGTGTGTGTGTGTGTGTGTGTGTGTGTGTGTGTGTGTGTGTGTGTGTGTGTGGGGGGGG
>JAOTRQ010060428.1:0-13659 GCA_028565875.1 Hoplisoma paleatum
TGTACTTTGGTTGGGCTAGTGGGGCGGCTTGCAGTGCCTGGTAGAAAATTTCCCGTTTTTTAAAATCCAAAACTTGACAGGTATGCTGTACAGATCTCACTAGACTACAGTACTGGGTCTCTTGAGAGTCTTTTGAGTCTGTGTGGCATTCACAGTACATGATTAATCAGTAATTGATGGTTTCATCACTGTGTGTTCTTTTACGACAAAAAGATTCGTGAGAAGTAAGGGAATTAATTAAAGCACATCTAAAAATAGCTGTTCACACAAACTAACTGAACATTAATGAGTCTATGTGACCTGCATGGATTATTACCTGCATGTATATATATCTGTAATTGCATATTTTTAAGACAGTGCTGGTGTTGTTTTGTAGAGACAAAAATGGGTTGAATGAGTGTTAATGTATTTTGATAGAAACTATATTACACCCCTGTGTGTCAGTATATTGAATTCACAATTGACACAAAAGCCATTTAAAACAATAATACATATTAAATAATATTGCAGCATTATGCAATATGAGTAATTTGATATTTATTATAATAACATAGCAAAAGATTGTTTTGGTAGTTTTCTTAATGGTCCGTCCTTTTTTTCATCATAACAAATAGGCATAACAAGATATTGGCTTAATGGTTAGCATTGTTGCCTCACAGCAAGAAGTCCTGGGTTTAATTCCTAGGTAAGGCTTTGTGTATGGAGTTTGCATGTTATCTCTATGGGTTTCACCGGCTACTCTGGTTTCTTCACACAATCCAAAAACATAAAGTCAGGTTTATTGGAGATACTGAAATTGTCATGTGTGTCTCCTGTAACAGACTGGCGACCCAATGTTTAGTGCATTGGTCCAGCGTGTGTCTCACCGTGACCCAAAGTAATATTAATAGTTATAAACTATATAATGGATTGAGGTAAAATGAAACTTCAGTATGAAATTAGTACAATTGTTAAACAAGTTTTTAGATTTAAATCTAGAATAAAACACGAAGGCCACATCACATTTCTCTTATTTGTATAATATTTTTTAAATAGACTTTACTGTAAATTTGTTATTTAAAACTCTTGACTAGCACATTTTAATGGGGTCCAATAAACACAGACAGCCAATAAATAAAGGTCAGGCGACATGCTCTTGCGAACGTGATTGGCTAATCTGCCTTTCACTGAACCCGCCTACTTCTGTTTTTTCCGTCTCTGTGTCAGAGTTGATAGCATCCGTCTGTTAGCACAGTGAGTCAGAGCTGTGAAGTAGACCTTCAGTTTTATAATATTCACAACAGGACAGGTAGGACTTTACATTATGTTTATAAGGTTGTTTAGTATGTTTTAAGAAGCAGTGTGTTATTTTTCAAAACCTTTTAAGAACTGTAATCTGGCTCGTGGCATCTTCAATTGTACTAGCTAGTGTTGGTTAGCTTTAGCTGTGTTAAATATTGTGTTTAGGCTTGGTTACTTGGTGACACGAACACAGTAACGTTGTCAGATGTGACATACACTTTTGTGGGGGATTCGCTCATGTCTTGTGTGTCTCGTTGTGTTACATTGTGATGTACACGTCATTCCATCCTCTTGTTGTTGAGATGAAATGATGTAAAGCAACATGAGCGTAGCTAAGCTAACTTAACTATCAGTCAGAACTGGATGTGCCAGTGAGTTCTATTACCTTACAATTACTGGGTTAATGTATTGTTTTAACCACACTGACACATTGTTCTTTTTTAAATAGTTTACTGTTTTATATATAATCTTAATTATTAAAGGTTATGTTTTAATTTTAAAATTAATTTAAAATTCGTTTTTTTCATACAGTCAGGACCCAGATGGTGCTACAATGACATTTTAAGCATTTTGCAGGCGCGACTTACATTTACACCTGAACACATTTTCTGAGCAATCGAAGGTTATGCTTTGCTTTTGGGCACAAGAGTAACAACTTTGTGCTATTGGGGCTTACGTCCTACTGGACCTTCTGGTCCCTAACCCAGTACATTAACTATTAAACTATAACCAAACCTCTAAGCCATCAAATTGCTAAGTCACTTAGCCACAATGCTGCTCCTAAGCTCCTAACATCGCCATATGTTGTTTCATTAAAGTTGGGCAACGTATATTCAGAATCAGAAATACTTTATTGATCCCAGAGGAAAATTGCAACTGTAATTGTATATAGTATTGCAACTGTGCAATTGTATATTCTTCAGTCAGTAAATATTTCATATTTATTACTGCATACAAGGTGACAGAATTGTTGCTTTCGTACTACAAGTGATACACAAAGATTAAATTGTTTTATTTTTGAGCAGTTAATTGTTACTAGTCTTGCTCAAGTACTTTTGCAACTGTGAGTTTTAAACTGAAGTTGAGCAAAACCAGAAATGGTAATGATGAAAGACTTGACTGTTTGTGAGCAAGCTTTGCATGTTTTCATGTACATATATTTACAACTGGATACATTCTTTTTTGTTCATTGTTATCTTTCAATAATGTATATTGAACAAAGACATCAATGTATAATAACAAAAAAAAACATGACATTTAAGAGTTTATTTATTCTCTATACATTTTTAAAAGAATGCACCAGTTTTTACATACCACTAATTATGCACTGTTAAGTTGGTATAAAACCGCTATAAACAATTTGTAGCATAAACTACAATCTAACAAAGTTTTAATTTATGGTCACCTCCAGAATGATTTATCCTCCTGAATAAGGTTAGTAAGGGTGATGTGACTACAAATTATCTTCAAAATCAAACAGAAGAAAACAAAAATCAAAACTAGCCTTTTGCTCGAAAAAATGTTCCAATGGGCTTGTTGCAGCAAAAACAATTATAGAGAGCCTATTAGGAGGTGTAACAATTTACATTTTCAAAACTTTCTAGTAATAAGATATTTTGGCAGCAGCCAAGTCTTTTTCTCTAAAGTAAATTGTTTATTATAAGACATAAATATATAATTCATGAAAATTATTTGTGAGATTTATTTAATGAATGGTTGGATTTTTGAGTTATAAGCTTATTCACAAGAGGCAACCTTTGTGTTTGGGACTATAAAGTGTATCTATAGTTTTATAATATATTTTATAGTATGCTGGATTTTTGTGATATTGTTGGAGAAGATGATTCAGACAAGCACTTGAGTTAGGCCACTATACAAGTTTCCACATGCTAGTTCTTAGTAATGGCTAATAAATTGGAACTAATGCTAGACACAAGTGTTAAAAAACGTTGTTTGAGGGGGGGTTATGCAGTGCTCCAGGGTATTTTTACTCCCCAAAGCAGCACATACTTGAAGTACAAGTACTATACGAACAAAGCACAGATTAAATTCTAATAGCATGTTTAAATCCTCCACACAGAAACCCCGGATCCTTACCTGGTAATCAAACCTGGGACTTTTGTGTGTTGTTACATTCAAGGTAAAAGTTTTTGCATCTCTAAGTAAGGCTGTTAATCAAAAACAACTGAACACACTGAAAATAACTGGTAGTTAATTGAAAATGACCTTGTTTTTGGTCATTTTGTTTGGCTAAAAAGGGTAACACGGCAGTACAAAAGCAAGCAAACAAACCCCCACCCCCCACCACCACATTTTAGCTAAACAAAAAGCTGAATTTTACCCCGCGAAAAATATATGTGTTATTCAAAAATCATTCAAGCCTAAGACTAATTCTAATTAGTTGAATATTGTCTTGGAAGTGTAGTTGAAACAGGGGCGAAAACATGGCTTAGTGGTGGTATTGCAAAAAGTCTCTGGTTCGATTCTTGATTCGGCCTAGAAGCTTTCTACGTGGAGTTTGCATTTTCTCCCCGTGTTCATGTGGGTTTTCTCTGGTTTTTCTCTGGTTTTCTCCTACAGTCCAAAAACATGAATTCTTTTTACTGCATTGCAACAATGGAGCTTTATTTTGTGCTTGGTCATCAAACAGCTGGCTATGTGATGTTGCAGTTCAAAATGCCCACCTGTCAAAAAACGTTTTCCAGGATGATAGTTTTAGACTATCCTGTTTGTATATATGGTATGTGCCTTTGATTTAAATCTGAATAACAGCATTTAGGTATGGATGGCAAAAGAAGTGATGTCCAAAAATGGACATCAGTTCCAGACAGTGGAAAACTTGAACATTTAGAGCAATGTTCCCAGTAGCCCCTGGCAAACACATCATCATGCATCAATGGTGGAACTACTCATTAATGTGTGCACTCCCTTGTTTTGATTGATATAGTGCTCCCCTTGTGGTCTGCATTGTTTCAAAGAGTAGTAAGAACATTTAGGAGGTGCATATCTGAATGATGTTCACTTGGATGCAGAGGCTCTGCATTGTGACCACATCTATTTGATGCAGAAGTGGATATCAGCCTTTATCAGGCAAGATTTTTGTCAAACATGGTATTTGGCTTACTTTATAGCAGGTGAGTTATTGCTGATGTATCTACTGCAGACAAAGAGGCTGCACTGTTTTGTTTGTCGAAAGTTCAATCTTAGATTAAACCTGCTTTGGACTACTTGCCCAAGGGAGGAGACCAGTTTCACCTTGTGTAGGTGGCAAATATAAAGCACAAACTTTACACGGCCCTGTTAGCCATGTATAACCCATGTGGGGTGTAAGAAATTTGCTTGATAGATATCACAGCTCATTTTTTAGAAGCAGAGAGCACTGTCAGCCATTGTATGGTGCATCTGGAGCAGATTGGATTACGGGCTCAGAACAGCAGCTGAGATTAGAATTTTCAACTTCTTGATTAACCCAAAGCTTTACCCTTCAGTTATACAGTGTAACCTCTGTTAATGACCACAATCCATTCCCAGGAGTTAGTCGCTATCCAAAATGGTCACTTTCTGAAACAGATTTTTTAAACCATGTTTGAGGGCTATATTATTAAAATAAAGCACAAAAATCACTAAATAAGAAGGATGAGTAAAGATAAAGATAAGAAACGACCGATCGTAACTGTTTCTCGAGTGCAAATGCTGCTTCGTCTGAGAGGCTAGTCATGTGTGGGTGCCGTAGCTGACGTGGTGAGGTTCGCTATCCGAAATTTTGGTTGCTATCCAGGGCAAATTTTTGTAGAAATTCTTGGTTATGAGTTATGTATTAATTGTAATGTTTATTCTAAATCGAGTGCCTTTTATTTTATTGCTGTAGCAATTTGTGAATTTCCCCACTGTTGGATTAATAAAGGATTATCTCATCTTAATGCATATTAAGAAAATGGCATGTTTAATATCAAGCCGCATAACTGACTTATTATACTCATCGTTGGTTTATTTTGTATTTTTTAAATGTTTTTGTATTTAATTGCAAGTTGTTTGAGCTGTATGTGTTTTTACAGGTAAAAATTATTGCAAGCTGTGCAGTTGTGGCATCTGTCAATTTTTCATGAGACAATGTTCTAGTGTCTTGTGGTGGCTGTCTTGTCTGTACAATGAACAATGAAGATGAGTTTTATGATGCCATCACAGGTGAGCAAACGTTAGTTACTCTGTCGTCAACTTCTCTCTAATTCCTGGTTAAATGCCTTTTTCTGTCTATGATATGCAGACAATTCTATATGAACTGCAATTCAAACTGATAAAGCCCCATTCTCTAACACACACCCTCTGAGCCATGTCTTGATTGTTTTGATTTTCCATCCAATCTTGCATAAGATTATAGGATATACCAAACTCATCCATATCTACCTGCTAAAAAAAGATGAATCCCTCACTCATTTTGTGAATTAAAGCTTTCATTTAAGCACATTTTTCATTCCCTTTTCACAATACAGACATTTTAGCAACTCGCCATAGGACACTGGATTCTGAAAGATTTTGAACCTTTTGAGTCACAATATTCAGCATTATTTGTCAGGGCATCTGGCTCAAGACTCAAACACCAACAACATTGTGACATGCTTTGCTACTTTTTTTTAAAACAAAGTGCCACCCAACACCGTATATGTAGTGCAGTGTGGTGCGTTTTTGTGTTACCTTCAATTTGATGACAGGCTTGGATTCAGACGAGTCGGGTGAGGGCACTTCAGAGGCCAGTTTTAAAGATGCTGTAGTCGATGCTGGTGCAGAGAAAAGTAATGGTACTGTACCGCAGGAGAATGGAATAAAAAAGCACAGGTAAAGTCAGATTGAATTCTCAGTTGCACTCTCTTTTCTTAGATTTGCACACACACAGCCTGTTTACTTGTTTTAACTGCCCTTGCTTGTCAGCATATTGTGATTTATGGTGTCAATAAGTGTACTCTGAGGTAATACCTAGATGTGTTGGCTGAAGTTAACGTGCATTTTATTTGTTTCTTAGGTCAGCACTTCCTGCTCCTATGTTCTCCAGAAATAATTTCAGCATATGGAACATTTTAAAGAAATGTATTGGACTGGTAAGGCTAAGAAACATATTTTTTAAACTGTTCTGCTTTGTGGTTGTGGTCATGACTGCTTTCTTTACTTTTGCAGGAGTTGTCCAAAATTGCCATGCCCATCGTGTTCAACGAACCACTGAGCTTTCTTCAGAGAATCAGCGAGTACATGGAGCATACTTATCTTATACACAAGGCCTGCGCAGAGTCTGACTCAATAGAAAGGATGCAGGTTTGGTCTAACTAACTATGGTCGAAACTAAAATTATTATTAGTTTCAGTTCGGGGTTCAGTTAAATTCATGGGAAAATGTGCTTAATTGTTTACAAATCTGTGCAATCTGAGATTTTTTGATTTGAAGAAAAGTGGCACAGGTCAGTCATTAAATTCTGCTCATTAATTAAACAATAAATTAATATCGCTGGTATAACACACAGCTTATCCTGTTTGAATAGATGAATGTAAGCTTAGAACAAACAGTAAAACAGGACCATGTTTTGACACACACCCCTCTGTGTACATAGACTAGGAGTTTCACAAACTAAGTTAGCCTGTTTGAGCTTGGTCAGTTTAACTAACTGATATGCTGTAGAATTGCTATGACTTCCTCATAGTGCAGATTAACACCAGGCACAGGAATACAAAATGAATATTAACAATGCTAAATGCAATGGTTGGCTCTTTAATGCCTTAAAAACATTTTTAAAACCTCAGAAACAGCTATGCTAGTTTTTTTCTTTTTATTCGTGATGTTATGCATGTTATTTCTTAACTGGCGACTGACTTTGCTGCCATTCAAAATTGTTTGCTGGCTTTGAAACAAACCAATTATTTGTGGAACGAGAGTGGGGAGATTAATGTGACATCACACATCTGCAATGGATTCATAGTTTAACATGCTACTGTGTTTCCTCAAAAATAAGACTTCCCCTGAAAATAAGACCTAGTATAGCTTTTGCTGAATTGCTAATTATAAGGCCTCCCCCGAAAGTAAGACCAAGTTTAAGTTTGGAATGTGGTGTCTGTACCCTGGTGGCCGGAAGCTGTACCAGCTGTACCAAGTGGTTCAGTAACTGTTGCGGAAGATCGTTACAGTCTCCAGACAATAATTAATTAATCTTTTTTAGGGCAGGGGTTTGCAACCTTTGGCTCTGGAGCGACTCTTCAGCCTTGGTGTTGTGGCTCTCATTGTTTCAAATTTGTACGCCTCTAGTACAAAATACTCTAGTGGAATAATTTACTATAATTCGAAAAACTGAATGAATTGAAGCCGTGCCCACTAAGTATTGTGCAGAATAAACACATTTTCAATGTTGTCACATACCAGTAGGACACGATTTCGGACACAGCCAGTGGTACCATGCCTTTAACTGTTTCTAGTTACTTTTTTTAGTGCAGCTTTAAGCAAGTGCACCGGTTTGCACATGTTTAGTGATTTCGTATCGTGTTGTCATACAATGTTTTACAGGCTTTAAATGTTCTGAACAAATAGAAAAGGACATTTGAAATTCCTTAATTATGATCATGTATGTATTGACACTGTTTTCCTTACTATCTTGGTTTAAACTAAATATAATAAATGCTGTGTGACCAACTAAATAAGTGCTGTGTGACCAAGCTTTACTGTAGTCTTGTAAGAGAAACATGGTGATGGTTTGATGATCAATTTTGCAAGTATTAAAGATAGTCTTGTTTAGTTCATATGTAATAAGGAATAAAATATTTATTCTTCTACGAGACTGATAGCTGAAATGAAAGGAAACAGATTAATGTCAAAGAAAATGAATTATGGTTTATGCAGTTTTAAAATGGGTTTGTTAATGAGCTCGACAAAAAACAACCTACGACTATCGTTGGACATCTCACGTTTATTAGGAATAATTTCATGTACCTTTACATCTCTTTAGATGTACAAATACATATGAAGCATGTTTTTCTTCATTTCTTTTTACACTTGTCCCTTTCCTCAGGCAGTAGCCGCTTTTGCTGTGTCTGCTGTGGCCTCTCAATGGGACAGAACTGGAAAACCATTCAACCCTCTATTAGGGGAGACTTATGAGCTTTCAAGGTAAACAACAAAATGACATTTATTTCCATTTTTTGATCTGCTTGAATGGTTCAGTGATCTTATCCAATTTGGCCAGCTCTTCGTGGCAGATGTGTTTCATGAGTTGGGTTGACCTGCATATAAGGTGTCGAAGGCACCCTTAACTGAGTGATCATTCATGTACACCCATACATGCTGATTCTTTTGTAGGGAAGAATGGTATTTTCCCGCAAGACAGTGTTACACTGGTTAGACGTGTATGACACTAATTCCCCAAACCCACACGAGCATCTGGGGGACTACCTAAATTGTCATGTTTGCACTACAGACCTACACTCACATACCTGTGTCCCTGTCAGCATTGGGCCCATTTCCTTTTTGGTAACATCAGAATTCAAATATCATATTTCCCTTTATTCTGCTCATTGTTTTTGAACAAGCTGGTAGTTTTACACATCTGCTTCTATGGCAGGTGCTTTCTATGCAGATTGCAATTAGACCTATTGACAGTATAACCTCACACACACGCACACGCACACACACACGCACACCTACTTACCTCTGTTTAGAATTCAAACTCCAGTTTGGCACTTGATCTAATATCCACCTGTATGGATGATGCACTAAACTGGACTATACATATCGGTACAAAATAGGGTTCCACCTGTTTCCTATGTGTGATATTTGGTTTCTTTCCCTAAATTTCCCTAAAATTTTCTATTCATAACTTTAAGTTCTATTTAATTTAGTTTGTTATTTATCTAAATCATATTTATTTAAATTGAACTTCAGGTCACCCAAGGAGGGTGACTATAACATTTCGCAGTTGCAAGTTTTATTTTGTCATTTGTACAAATATTAACAGCAATTGTACATTGAATTGTGCGCGCACACACATGCACACACATACACACACACACACACACACACACGTTTGTTTAAGTATACTTTTTCCGGACATTCCATTCACATAATGATAACTTCTGTAAAGCGATAGTAAATCAGGACGTGCGTGCGTGCGTGCGTGCGGTATTGGCACGCAATAAATGGAACATGAATGAAACAATTGAATTTCCCTCCATGCATCATTCATCTGTGGTTGATTTCAGTGGTAAGTGCGTGTCGACCAATTCGTATGTTGTTCAGTTACTGAACTGATCACATGACCATTATGACTACTACTATCGAAAATTATCCAGTTGAATACCTTGGCTTCATTTTCGGCCGGAATTGGGTAGGACAGAACAGCCGGATATCCTGCCAACTGGTACCAGATATCTGGTATAGCCCTGTTATATACTAAATAATATTACTTACATTGTTGAGTCAAGTGAATAACTGATTTTGATTAATCCCTAACCAGTATATCCATGGTTGATTGTCATTCTTTTCTTATTGTGTCTTGTTAACAGAGAAAACCAGGGTTTTAGGTTGATCTCCGAACAGGTGAGTCATCATCCACCTGTCAGTGCATTTCATGCAGAAGGACTAGCCCAGGATTTCCTGTTTCATGGTTCTATATACCCGAAGCTTAAGTTCTGGGGCAAGAGTGTGGAAGCAGAACCCAAAGGAACCATCACATTAGAACTCCTTAAGTAAGTCATGCATTTTGAGGTTACTACTCTAAGGGTTACCAGGCTTGCTGCGTAAATGGAAATTTGCATGCTGACAAGTGGTGTGTATGTGCTTTTTTTTTTTTACAGGCACAATGAGGTGTATACATGGTCGAACCCTTTCTGCTGTGTACATAATGTGATTGTAGGAAAACTGTGGATTGAGCAATACGGCACAGTAGAGATCTTGAACCACAGGTAACAGCAGAATTATGAATCAAACGGTTATGAATCGGATATGTGTTGTGTATGTAGGTGTCATCTCTTGTGCTTTTATTCACTCTATCAACAGTACTGGCGATAAGTGTGTGCTGAACTTTAAACCATGTGGGATGTTTGGAAAAGAGCTGCACAGAGTGGAGGGCTACATACAGGACAAAAAGTGAGACATCTCTTCACATCGCGTCAACATATGTACTGATATTGTAATCTCACAAATGTTGTGTCTGCTATCAGCAGGCCAGGTACCTTTGCTTATGGGGGGAATGCTAGAGGCATACAGTGCCTTGTGTGTGTGTGTGTGTGTGTGTGTGTGGGGGGGTAATATTATTACGTAAATGTATTGTTCTAAATGGGTTTAATTCAAGGTGGGGTAGTTCAGTTCTTTTCTGTGCATACTTTCATTTTTTAGGATTTTTTGGTTGAATTCCATAGTAATCTGGCAACCTTCAGCATTTCACCAGACACACTTTTTTGCCTTTCTTTTTTCTGTCATTGTGTACTACTCTACTTGCATAAACAGATTATAGATTCTAAAGTCTACATAAAGTACATTTACTTGCGCTACTGTAGTTTTGAGACGGTTTGTTGTGTAGTTGTACTTTTCTCTGTGAATTGCAGTAAGAAGAAACACTGTGTTATATATGGGAAATGGACTGAATGCATTTGGAGCGTGGACCCACAGGTGTATGACTCTTACCGAAAAAATGATAAAAGAGGAGTCACAGACACCAAGAAACAGAAACCAGTAAGAATAACCAAGTTTTCAAGAGCCTGAAAGAAGCTTTTTTTAAGCAAATATTTTTTTTTTTAGTTTTCATTTTCTGTGAATTACAGTTTCGTGAAAAATGATTTGAGCCTGATGCTGCTCTGTAGTTTATTGTTTTAGAAAATGTACATGTTAGGGGCAGTAGGAAGGTCAATTTTGGGTGGAGCAGTCAGTCTAATTTTATTTACAGTCCATAGACATGAACATGATTGGAAGATTCATATTGCTTTCTGATTTGTTTTAAATTAAAGATTTAAACTGATTACTCTTGTGCACTGGTCCTGTCATTGATATAAACAAGAGTTTATAAAACATGACTTTGGCTTAGAAGTGCCTTTAGTAGTTGCAGTTCGGTAAAATTAAATTATGGTTTAAAGTCCAGTCACTGCAATGTAGCCACTGTAGGGTATTTGATCAAGACCTTTAATCCTGTCTGATCTGCCTTAAGATGAGTGACCCTGCACTTACACCCAGCTTCCAAACAAGTAAAGACATTTTTATTCTGTAGTATAAATATGTTCAAATTTTTCATGGGTGGCACAGTGGCTAATTGTGTAGTAATGATGCCTCACAGCAACGAGGTCCTGGGTTTGAGTCTAGATGTTTGTTTGTTTACATCACATATAAGACAACATAAATTAACACATAATGCAGCTAAATTATTTTTAGATTCATTGAAGATAAAAAGAAAAGGCTTATTCAAAATCCTGATTTTTGACATTTGCAAAAACTTCACACAATCTCTTCAGTTATAATCACTGTGGAGAAATCATATTATCATTTGACTGTTTATTTAATTTTATTGTGGAATTGGTGTTAGTGTTATTCCAGATGAAACAGCCAAATAAAGCCCTTCCAAAAAAGTCTTCCAAAAAAGTTTCATCTTTGCCATTAAATGCATGTCTGTGTTCTTGGTCACCTCCCGGAAAGGTCCATGTTAGATTAAAATCTCTTTTTGTGGCTATTGTGTCTTAAATGGTCAAGGAGGTAGCATGAACTTAACTTAACGTAGATTGAACATAACTTAACACGATGGAACATAATTTTACTTTTAAGTAAAATCATTCTTTAAAAGTATTTGAAGTTATGTTGCTGTTTAAAGTGTGTGTGTGTGTGTGTGTGTGTGTGTGTGTGTGTGTGTGTGTGTGTGTGTGTGTGTGTGTGTGTAGGAGGAGGCAGATAATGGAGAAAATGATGAAGCAGATGACATGCCGGCGTTACAGGAGACTGTAGCTGTTATTCATGGTAGCACATTGTTATGGAGGGTGTCCTCTAGGCCACCTTATTCAACAGAGGTGCACATAAATAAATACACTGGCTAATGTTGAATATTTCTTATTACTGTTTTTAGAATTTGTGAACTTTTTTGTTGTTGTTGACAGATGTATAACTTCACTAATTTCGCTATGACACTTAATGAATTAGAATCTGGAATGGACGGACTTTTAGCTCCAACAGACTGCCGTCTTCGACCAGACATCAGAGCCATGGAGAATGGAGACATGGGTAATATAGCTGTTTTATATATAAAACATTTTGCACATTTAAATTTGAGAATTTAAAAAGAATTAATCTAATTTTGGTCAAACTTATACGGATAAATATTTTTTTCTTCACCACAGCTTTGTGTATGTGGGTTTACATACAGAAATAAATTAATAGCTTTTGCTTAATCCAGCAATAAAAGGCTAAATGCCTTGGTATATTCTACTACTGTGGGAGGTGCATGTTATGTTTTCGCCACAATGCTCAGTATTTTCTATCATTTTGTTTGAAAGATGGTAGAGGGACCCCCACAATCTGTTCAGCTTCTCATACTTTGCTGTTGAACTGCGTTCAATTACAGTAGAATTCTAAAACCAGTAAGCAATGCTGATCTCAAGTAAAAGCTTGAATGCTTTACTGTTTGTTTTTATGGAGTTTGAGTAAAAGTGACTTGATGTGGTTTTCATTAAACAGTAACCATAAAATTTCATTAGTTGAGAGAACGAAAGAAGAAATAATAATTTATTCATACATAAATTGCATTACACTTTATTAGGCTGTTGCAGAGCTTCTGCCCACAGTTTGCTTTATCGGTTTTCCCAGCGCATCTTTTCACCCGGCAGTGTTAAATTTCTGTACAGAGCTATTGCCAGCCAAGCTCCATGTGACTCCCATAATTACATGATCATTGGGACCCATGTTCTTAATTATATATGGCAACAGGAAGACATGTTCAGTTGTTTGTGTGGTTGCTCTGCCAGGTAAAGGCTTAAAAAATTATAAACACTCCTCAGTTTGTTGAACCTCTGCATCACATGAGCGCTGCAAAAATGTAACCTTTAAGGCCAAACAAAATTAATTGCTGCATTACCATGAGCCTCTGTGCCTAAAAGGTGCGTTGACAAAGACAGTGTTGAAATAAGAAATGTGTAAGGAAAAGTAAATGGAATTAATTAGCTATTAACCACTGGGACTGTAGTTTTCCTGATGATTTCTCATAGGTCATTAATTCATGTTGTCAAAAGAAATATTTAAATTCAAAAGAAATATACAATTTGTCCATACATACATTCGTGTGTGTCCTTGTATATTAATGTTAGTGGTGGGACTCGATTAAAAATTTTAATCGAGTTAATTACAGGGTCTGTAATTAATTAATCGCAATTATTTTGC
>JAOTRQ010060449.1:0-13657 GCA_028565875.1 Hoplisoma paleatum
ACACACACACACACACACACACACACACACACACACACACACACGGGGCAGGGCGAACAAGTTTACAAGTTTTGATCCTCAGGCAGAACACACTGAATCATCTACATGTTTACAGGCCTTGAATCACACATAATATATAGTCTTACTCCAGTTCTGTTTCTTTTTAAAGAAACTATACAGAACAAAAGAAAAATGGGATGGAAACAATCCATCAGCTCCTCTAGAAGTGTATTAAATTTACATAACATCAAGATTTTTTTTCTGCACTCATGAGTACATCTTTTCCGGAACAAAGAATAGCTCATTACTCATCTGTTCTCTGTACATTTTATATATGCAAGTAATTAATATGCATTCAAAAAAGTTTTGGGGGTGGAGGTGTTCGGGATGGAATGCTGGTACTGGATTTGTAATTAAACAGAATTTTCCACACACTGAACCATTAGCATTATTCGTCACCATGTCCGCATCATCTAACAAGATTTTTAGTTCTTGTACTGACACAGTGGGCTCGGCTAATGATTCCATTCCAATATGCTAAATCCACGAACTAATGCTAAATTCCCTGTTTTAAGTATTTCCTCCTGCTTCTAGCATGTAGTGCATAGAGAGAAACAGATGGTTCGTTCTCTGAGCAAAAGTTTAATTTATATTTTACACAGTAACAACGCACACACATGAAAAAGGAGAGCGAGAGAGGAAAAAAATGCTGCAACCATATGGGCCGGTACATGTCTAGCAGACTGACCTCCACAAATTAGCTTTGGGTCCGTTCCCATTATACCGACACTAATTACCAACCCGCCTTTTTTTCCACCAGAACATCAAACTTAGTTACCCAAACTTCCCTTCCAGCCACATCAAAGGAAACGACGTGAACTTACTTAACTCGCTGGATCCATATGCAGTAGTCTGTGATGTAGAGGTCGTTGAGAATGTATGCCGGATCATTCTCTCTGAAGATCTTATGTATAGCCAGCAGGCATTTCAGGACAAAGGGCTTACCTGGAAAGAGGCAACGCGTTTAGAAAATTAGCTTAGAACCAGGTCATAAAGATCCTGTTTACATGAGTCACTGAGAAGCCTGAGGGAACGGATTTAAACCTGTAATTCTAGGAAACGAAATGAACCATAACTTATTTGCAAGAAGTTTCCAGTGTTTGCACGTTGTGAATTTAAAAAGGGGAAAATTAAGCACAGCTAGACTGCTAGAGCTAGAGTCTCCGTTTGGGATCAATGGTAATAAGTTGCTAACATAACACAGTTCTTCTGAAGGTGTTAAATGTAGCCCCCATGAACAACTGAGAAAGTAGAAGAATAGAGAAAATAGTGCAAGAAGAGTGCAGCGAAAGCACAAAGGGGTACATAAGGATACTCTGGGCCTCCCGCAGAATAGCCTGGCAGCCGATGGACACATTCCAGTCACTTGCAAAAACAAACAGCGCTCTTGCACTGAGGAAAGCCTAACAGAAACATTTGGTTTCCGTTTAAGCAGGGGCTCTTGTCCTGGCAAGAATAGAAAAAGACTGACGTCAGTGGCTTCAAGGAGGAAGAACTCTAGGGACAGGCAATCCCCCAAGAACTCAACAACCTCATTTATCTAGATTAAACAGTTTATTCTTTTCATTCTTGCTGTTATTTTAAGTTACTGGTTCATGAGTATTTCTAAGAGGCTGGATTATGGGTCCTGATGACAGGTTATATCTTGACCGAAAATGACGACTTGAATTAAATATATAATGAAGAATGAGCCGTTTTAAAAAGCAAGCATGATTTAGAAATGATTCAAATATGATACAAATTTAAGGCATTAAGAGTTGTTTAAACCAAGTATAAACGATCTGAAGAATGTACTGCTCAAGCTCTGATCTATAAAAAAACACATTTTACGTCATCATATACATGCCCAGAGAAGAGTTTGATTTCTTAGATGCCTTAAATGCCTACTAGTAAGGTAACTTTAAAAATCTAACTAGGATGCTGACTGAATAATAAGGAAGCAACTGATTCATCAAAAAATAACTATTTTCAAATGTAATTTTTTCACAAATATGGTATTTTTATTGACAATTGAACCATTTTTGGTACACAAAGGGAACTTGTAAGCTGACGTGATTGATAGTAGTGCGTTGTTTCATCTTATCCCTTTGGTTTGAATGGCTTGAGACTAATGACGTTGGCTTGTTAACAAAAACAAGTTCACAATAAGTGATTCAGTTTGCTGTACAGTTTACACTAGATCAGAAGTCATTCTGGTTTTTTTACACCATTTTAGTGACAGTCGGTCATGATCTTCACAATCTTCCAGTCTGCCACACTTGTTTATTCATGAACACACAAGCAAGAAGTGAAATTTAACAACACCATTTCCAAAAATGAACTTGATCAAAGTTGCTTGTGCACTGATGTGCAACATAAAAGCATAAAGAAAAAATTATGTGGTGGATTTGGCAATGTGACCATTGGGGAGTGTCTGTTCTGTTTGTTAGGCACAGTTAGTATCATGTTTTGGGCATGGACGATTTATTAAAAACACTGTGCTAAACATGTGCTAAATGTATGTTGAAGTTTTTTGCTATATTAAGCTCGTGTCTCACATTTTTACTTGTCCTACTCAAGTTTCCAATCACAGAGGAAGATATTAGTTGACGTGAGTGTTGGGATGTCACATACCCAGATTCAAACAGCACAAGACTAACCATATTAGCTTATATTGTAATCTATCCATCCTATAGTTTTACCACTGCTTAATCCTAGTTAGTGTCAAAGGGACACACAGACTAGAAGAATACACTAGACACCTGAGCAGGTTGACAATCTGTTGCAGAGTACAGAGACCAACACACGCCCACAGGACTATTTATGTATCTTGGATTTCGACTGTCTTCAGACTATGAGAGAGTACTCTGGGGGGCAAGCAGACACATGCAAACTCTATACAGAATGTTCCAGATTGCCTTACCTGGGAATCGAACCTGGGGACTTGTTGCTATGAGCCGAGCCACCGTGCCAACCTCGGTGTAGCCACTGTTCAGTAAGTTGTCTCAATAAACTTACTTGTAATTCCATGTCTTATTTCTACTTAATCAGCAAGGCAATACGCTAAGTTGATTAAAAAATTCGTTAAATATTAACCTGGTGGTTGTAGAAGGTCACCGAAAGGTTGCCGGCTCAATTTCGAGTCGACAGGTCATGACTGAAGTTACTTTAGCAAGGCAAATAACCTCCAATTGCTTCACGGGCGCTGTGACTAGGGGGGCAAGGGCATGTGTGTTCACTGTCTGCTGGTGTGTGTGGGTTCACTAGTGTACATAGGTGTGTAATTATACTGTTTGTACAAAGCACAGTAATGAACAAGCATTCAACACCTAAAATCTTAATTTAAAATAATAATAAATGACTTTAAATTCACATAATATTCAGAGATTTTACTTATTGCTGACTTCTTTCCTGTGCAACATCAAAAATATTTAATAAACACTGGTTACATATCTCTTAATTCTACAAGTCTTAGGAAAAAATGTTCATAATATGGAACACGCTGCTCAAGGGCTGATTAAATATTTACCCAAGATTTATTTCCTAAACACCCCCCCCCCACCCATCGTCAGTGTGTTTGTCTTGCAGATATCTACAACGATGTGCTTTCACAGCTGTTTTAATGAATCGTCTCACATCGGTGTGCACACACACTAGCACGCACAACTAATCTGCTCTCCGTGGGAATTTAATTAACCAGGTGTAACAGCATAATGAAGCAACCCGTGTTTTACCCAGAGAAGAGATGGAAACTGTTAGCATGGATGGTGCGGTTCATTAGAAGGGTGCATGATGCTGATGCCGCTGTCAAGATGCTAGATAATTATACACATCCGAGTGAAAAAAGAACCCGTTACCCTGGTTTGTGATTACTAACAAAAGATGCTCTAGGCTATGCACTGCGATATAATGGTTACAGGCACTGACGTTAAAGAATTCCTTATTTGCCTAAGCTTAGATTGGTCAAAAACTCAAACGCCAACACCTGAAAGACACCTAAATGGTCCATCTAGTGGGTTTCCTTACAACATACAGTACAATCCAAGATAAACACCAAATCACAGGCTGCCAGATTGTAAAAGAGATCCTTCACAGCTCTATTTTGCTTTGGATTACTGACATGCTGCTTAAACCACATGCACTTCATTTGGACAGATCTAGCATTCGTGGTGGAATTCTCTGGTAAAGAGTGATGTTTATTGGATCCAATAATAAGAAGAATGTCCTGGGTTTAATATATTAAGACTGCATAGTGGTCTAAATCTAAGTACATAGAAGATCTGTTCAAAATCTGATTTGAGCTAAACATTTGATACCGATTTCAAGGTTGCTGCTGTTGGTCACTTTGATCAAGGCTCTTATCCTTAACCAGCTCAGACTGTAATATTCTATTTGTGATGTACCGTATTGGCCAGAGTATAAGCCGCACGCTTAATTTTGAGAGGGATTCAGAAAAAAATATATATAAAATTGAGAGAATAAAGCTTTATCTAGTATGTATTCTCTTTGGGCTGGTGTGGTGTACACTGGGCTCAAAGCTCACGGCAATTGTCGCTAGAGGGTAAAAGGCGTTGCTTCCAGAACTTTGGTATAAGGCGGGCAATGCCGGGGGCGCCCTCGGTAAGAACGGAGACACGGAATGGCCAGAGGAGGTTACGTTGGCTGGGTCGGTATGTGATGATAAACCCGATAACGACTTATTTAAAAATCCAAACATGACATCATTGTTGCGTCATAACATTTTGTGTTATAAATGTGCGCTAGATTTAACGTTTCTGTTACAACTGAAAATTTATCGGTCGCGCAGATAAGCCGCACCCCAGATTTTTATGTTAGAAATTTTGGAACAAAGTGCGGCTTTTACTCGGGCCAATACGGTAGGTTGTTTTGAATAAGGACATCTGCTAAATACTGAACATTTTATACAAAGAGTCACACACTGGCCCCCATAATATTCCTTTAAACTTCCTCTACAGTGTTGAACACCCTGCCCACTATTTTTGTCATACATAATTTTTTTTTTTTTTTAATGAAAAAACCCACCCAAATGTGTAACATCCAACCAGCTTTGGGTTTGGTGTCCATTTGCATCTACCCATTTAGCATTTTAGAGAAGTTGGGAGCTATAATATTGAATTGAAATTCAACATGGTACTGTAATCCACAACAGTACAATAAACCTCTTAAACACCTTTTATTGTCACTATAAACAAGTTCAGTGAAACTGAAAAAAGAAAACAGCTTCAAGTAGAAAGAAAACAGTAGAAAGATTAAATTTTTTTAAATAAAAATAAAGGTCAATATTTTGCTCCACCAACATTAACAGCATGTCCAATATTAACAGCATGTGTTGGATAGCTTGTGGGTAAAACCTGCTCTTTGGCATCAACATTGACCTGCCAAAATGGTTTTCAAATAACAGCTAACGACTGGCATTATAATATCAGTAATGAAGTCCATTCCATAACCCAACAAAAATTCTACAGGCAGCATATTCCACAGAATATGCTTAGATTTCTATGTTTACACTTACACATACATGCATTTTATCCTAAGCGCTTTACAATTCTGACTGAACAGGCTTTGAGCAATCAATGATTAAGGGCTTACTGAAGTGTCCAACAGCAGCAATGGTTATAGCCTAATTATTAAAAACGACGAAATGCAGCTTTTCTATTTTGTTGATACATTTTTCAGCATAGCCACGTTGTCTCTCACTGCTATAAACCTCGAATCGTTCTGAGTATACATGCCTGACGCACACACCTCATACACGTACCCATACTCTCTTTTGAACACAAAGTTCAAATGAAATTATTAGAAGGCTGGTCAAAACGTTTCTGCACATTTAACTTGTAGTTATAATTTTTTAAAAATGACAATTCTTTTGAGATTCCCATTTGTTGTACTGTCAGACCATTTAATGGTATTTTTGGTTGAGCAATGCTGAGACATTTCTTCCATTTAGATCTTTAAGCTCTCCAAAAATTAGTAAAGGAGATGATACTAAACCCAGACTGCACACACTCTTACTTAGGCACAACCAATCACTACTCTTTCAACCCTATATTTCAACCAATATAGACAACTTATAATAAAACAAAATATATAGTAACATTAACAAAAAATATACAAAATAACAAAATACAGAAAATTGGAAAAATCCCTCATATTCAAGAAGTATTATTCTAGAAAGAAAACAACGTTTAGTAATAAAACCTTTAAAAAAAATGTCAGCCTGGTTTGTACCAACCAGTAAACAAATGAGGTTAGGTCGTTGATATTGCATTAAACAAAAAAAGCCATATGGTGGCACAAATAAAAGCAAACCATCTTTAGCAATTTTCCGAAAGTATTAGAAGTATAAAAATAAAGAACATGAAAAATCAGATAGAACATACCTTCTGGGCAAACACTACTGGTGTCATGTTAAATCCAGGCAGATTTTCGCTCCCAAACTCAGCACGTAGAGGAGAGTTAGGTAAGCGTTAAGAGGAGCTAATGAGCGTGCTCGTACCAGTGCTGCGAGGTGCATGTTTTCTAATGAGCCGTGGCTTCACTAATCCTAGACTTAAAAAGCCCTTTAATTAGCATCGTTTACAAGCATTAAAAGCAAAACACACCGGATAAGCTCGCCACACACAGCCTAAACGTATTTACACAGTGTCGCCTGAACCCCCACACACACACACACCCTTCCTTCCTTCCGTCCGCTTCCCCCCAATCAGTCAGACAGTCTGATTTAAAGATTACACTTCCCACAGAGATATCAAAGTCAAGAGTGTGTACACTGCCAACCCGAAGCTTCCTGTGAAGACGACTCTCTCAGTTTCTCTCTCTCTCTCTCGCTCGCACGGTCACGCTCACATGCATGCTGTCTCTCTCCGTCTAGCGCTGACAGAAACGGTGAGATCTTCGCATCGCTCAGCAAGACTTCTTAACGTTCGTTTGAGATTATTACTCATCTCTCTAGGGTGTATACAAGTACTTGTTTCCAGAAAGGAAGTGCACATAAGGAAATAAGAATGAGATTGTTATTGAATGTGAGAACTGGTAATGTGTTGTTGTGAGAATATATTCAGTTTGTGCATTTATAAGTGGATACAATGGCACGATGCAGAGCTGCAGCTATCGACTATTTATGAGTTCGAATAGCCTATCGATTGACTCAACAAATAAATGATAAAAGTAGAAAATAAATCATGGCATAGCCAAGATATTTAGTGCATATAATAAAATAAAAACAAACAGCAAGTTTTTGTTGTATCCAGTACATTTTTTAAATAAATCACAAACACAAAAGAACACATCGAATGTAAATTACATGATTTAAAATTTACACAAGCCATTTGAAACTAAGTCATGAAGAACAAATAATAAGCACCGCCCTTATTTAGGGGCGGCCGTTGCCTTGTGATCGAAAGGTTGTCAGTTCAATTCTGACAGTCAACGGTTCAAGACTTAAGTGCCTTCGAGCAAGGCATCAGACCCCTAACAACTCCCGGGCACCATGGCTAGGGCTGCCCACTGTTCCAGGCACTTGTGCTTTATGCCGCCCCTAGTGAGTGTAAATGTGTGTTTCACTGCATGGATTGGGTTAAATGTGTGTAAAAAGAGCAGTGGTGGAAAAAGAATTCTAAATTTCAATAATAAGTCAACAATTTCTTTTTTTTTTTTTTTACACAATAAAGGCAATGTGCAGCTAGCATAGTTTGTACCTACCTCAAAAAAAATTCAAACACGTTGTACCCAACAAAAATAGTCTGTACAGACAGTGGGAAATACTTATGAATTTACTGGCAAAGTATGTAAACCCAGTGGTAAAACTATTAGATTAAATAATTAGATAAAAATTGCTTAAAGCTATCAAATCGGTACGCCTTAAAAGCAAATAATAAAAACCCTGCATGAATAGAAAAGTTCTCAGTTCTCAATAATGGCATAAACAAAAATGAATGAACGAAAGAATAAAGGCAGCCTCCACTCTCGACCCCTGGCCTGACCCTAATGCTGCATGAAAAATCTTCAAGGTCATTGTTGTGACAGAATCCTGTTGCTAAAAGAAAGGGAGAGTGAGAAAGAAGAATAACATGAAACTTACCTCCCCGGAAAATGTGAGCAGTATCCTTGATGGCAGTTGTGATCAGAGAGAAATGACGATACAGTGGGTAACACAGAGTCCTTCTCCCGAAAGACACCAGCACCTCCTGTAGCGAGTGATAAGTCTACAACACACAAACACAGTTTGAATGCTTTGTGTCTTATTTATAGCTTATATAACCACACTATATTAAAATTAAATCATAGATTTATAATCAATCACTCCAGACGGCTTAATTATAATTTGCATGAAGTGGATACATTCAGTAAAGATGCGAGCAATTGCACCTCTGAGTGACAGGTTTTGTTTTGCCTTTAAGCTCGCTTTATATTTTATAAAGAAGTACATTTAGTTGAAAGTGAAGTTCGAATTTATAAAAGAAATTGGGACTCTGTATGTGCATCCCGAATCACACACTTGCACACTTCCAGCACTTTGTTTTAGGGCACCCAAGAAGCATATTAAAACTTAAAGTATACCTTGAAGATGGGGTTCCGAGATTTTTTACAGTCTCTGCCTGTCTTGCTACAGAAAACAATTCCACACTTATCCAGAAAATTCTATTTAACAGACCACGACTTGTACCTTTTGGTGGTTTAAATCAAGGTTTATCTGTATCTGGTAGCCTAGAGTAAAGCGTTAGGTATCAACCAAAAGGATGAGGGTTCAAATCCTGGCTCAGCCATGCAGCCACTGACCAAGGCTCTTAATCTTCTCGGCTCCAGGTGTGACATACAATAGATGCACTCTGACCCCAGCTCCAAACTATCCAAACTATCACTGATAGATATCAGTAGTGGCTGCTGGTCGTTCAAAGAGAAGCTCATGGTCGCCCAGTGACTAAGTAACTAAGTTACTTACAGTTACTTACTTACTTGATTTATACTTGATTTCAAGTACTTACTTACTAAGTAACTAAGTTACTTAGTAAGTTACTTACTAATAAGTAAGGGGTTTCTGTTCCTCCTGCATTTTGTAAAGTTGCTTTGAGACAATATCTATTGGAAAAAGCGCTATAGAAATTAAGTTGACTTGACTAAGTACTGGTGTAGATCTCAAAATAGCTGTCAATCAAACTACAACAACCAGTGTGTGAAGTTAAACCTGGCAGGCCAGCTCAGTACCTGTACCCTTTACTTCTACTGCCATGCTTTAGTAATGTTGGAAGTTTTGCATTGTCTTATTGACAAATGCATGACATGTCTTTAAGACGCCATCTTTTCCAGGGACAGTTTCTTTAAAGTATGTCGTTTTGAATTTTAATAAGTGACAAACCTGACATCATCTGGCTGTCTTTGTCCAGCAAAATGACCTGTAGTAGCAGAGCTCACACTAGCAGTGTCTAGAATTAAATTTTGTGGCAAATCTTCCATAAATACCGCTTGAACACTCAAATCCTAAACACACCATGAACATGGGATTAGTCCATCAAAGTGGATCTCACACAAAATCTATTACTTTCACACCTATTTTGGAGTTACTTCTCGATTTTTAATTCTACAATGGGAAATCAAAGTCATCTAATCGTTCTCCAGCTATAACGGTTCATTTTTTAATGTTTATTCAGGTGTAGCGGGAACTGAATATGTTGACAATTTAAAGATTATTCCGAGCTGAGGATACAGGTCTGACTTTGCACTTATTACATTCTATTTAAATAAAAGACAGCGATTACTGTAAAACCTGATTTACATTGATCCAAGTCGAGCGTCTTTAAGCTATTTAAATACTCTGATGGAGCCGATTTTCCTCGCCGCTTTTCATCTTCGCTCAGCGGCTTGTTAGGATTGCGCCTGGAGTCACTGTAGCATTTAAACGTAACTCATTCACTCCCCCAGGCTATTAAACAGCGGGAGGAAGCAGAGCTTTGCTTATCCGTTTCACATTACTGGGTCACGGTGCATCAGGCGACGGCTGAGCAACCATCATTTTATCTGCTACTGTATATTTATTGATTTGTCTGTAAACTCCTTGATAACGGTCACACACATAACGAAGAACAAGATAAAAGTCAATGCCGGTGCTAAAAGTGGATGGGGAAAAAATAGCACACAATGAATTGAACACTCATCATTTAACTCAATCGTTTCATCTCATAAGGGTCACTGGTACAGGTCAAGATTTGATACAAAGGAACTAAGTCAACACACTTACTGGTCGTACTGGTCGGTCCATACTGTGCACTCTGCATGGTGGATAGTAGACACCTTTTAAATAATCTATCCAATAGTGCTCTACTGTCCAGTTTGTTTGATGGTCAAGTAGCCTTTTCCCACTGCATAATATTTAAAATGCACTTATAAATCTCAGCATAAATTGTGTAGATGTTTTCATTGCCAAGTGACCTGTAATTGTGTAACCTTCCTCAACATCTACAATGTCTGTATAGATACTTGGCCGGCTGAGTGTTAAACCACTATCAACCGCAGTGCCACCAGTGCATCTTAAACAACTGTACTCCCCATTTCCCTATTTGGAGTGTTTTAAAACATTTTTGAGTACATAATAATTCAGTTCTTTGCACATGCTCATTTTGACAAATTGTAGGAGACGACTTCTACACACTTATATTCTGACAGATATAAATTATTCTCAGCGCAAGCTTTTCCACTGCTTGAGCTGGTGCCTAGTAGTAGCAGAGGTCAGACTAGCAGTGTCTAGAATTGAATTACCGGTGTGTTTGCAATCTTCCGTCCCTTAAACACACCACTTGAGCACTCAAGACAGTAGCGTAGTGGAGGTGTTGATAGGATTACACCACGGACATGGGATTAGTCCAGTCAAGAGGATCACACACACTCAATTACTCACTAAAAACAACTTCCATCAGGAACAAGGAACAAGGAAAGACCCTAGAAACCATTAAGCCACTCTATTACACCCACATAACGTTCCAAAAATGTGTGGACACCATTCCTAATTAGTTAAGTTCCATACCATGTGCTTCATTCAGAATGATGCTAGAAGGTATATATAACAGTGATAAAAATAACAAAAAGGGCACTATATGAGCTTAATATGGGTATGTTAGTGCATTCTGGGTTTTCTCTTACAGTCCAAAAACATGCAAACATGTTAATTAGCACTTATTGACACTATAGATTATCCTTACTGTATGTTGGCGTGATTATGTTTGCTCTACCATAGATTGGTGGCCTTTCCAGGGTTTATACCACATCGAATGAATTGAACCTACTAATTCCTCTGACAAACAAATGATTCATTAAACAATAAAAAAATTAAATCAGGCATCTAGGTGGTTTTCTCTAGCACACGAGCACCAAGATTCTAAATTCTTTGGCTCCAAAGGCTGGCTAGGCTCCATCTAGCCAATCACCAGCGCTCAAGGGCCAACAATCACTCATTGCCTAACATGCACGTTAGAGAGCAGGAAGACTAGACTATTCGAGTGGGATCTGCTAATGCTTTTCAAGAACCCTGTACACTAAACATGAGTAAAAAAGGGTCCACTGAGGAAAATTCAGAGGTCAAAAGAGGCAAAGATCATAAGCATTAGGGAAAAAAACGAATAAGCTGACGTTGGAGTAAATGAATACACAAGAAAATATATAAATTAATTGATTAACTCTGTTCAAAGTGTCAGGGGTGGCTTTAGCTTCCTCCTCTATTCTTAGCAATGAACACTTTACTTCTAACTGCCTCAATTAGTTCACTAATTACACCTAATGAACCAGAATTTTATTGGGTAAACAGAGCAACTCGGACACCTTATGAGACCAACAGGCCTAATTAAAATCTCTGCTTAAAATAAAATCAATCTGATGCTGAAGAGGAAAAACAATCATGCATTTTTATATAAATTATATATGTTTTTCCTGGGAGATTTTTCCCCACTCTTCTTTTCAAAAGCTTCTTAAGTATGCGCTTGGACTTATTGGAGCGTGTCATCATAGCTCATGCACTCCCCCGAGCTATTAAACAGCGGTGTAAATAAACCAGCGGCGGGAAGCAAAGCCGAGCGAGACTGTTCGGAGGCAACATTAGTCAGGCGGAATGAAGAGAGGGAGGGTGCGCGGGATAGGAAGAGAAAGAGATGGAGATACGGAAGGCTGTTCCTTGACAGCGAGATGAAGAGAGAGGAATTGTAAAGGCAATAAAGCAGGAGAGAGATGGATAGTCCGAGAGATAACGCTGGCGATACGGAGAGATGAGAAAAGATACCAAGAAAAGGAAAAAAAGAAAGATGCGGAGAAAAAATGGCTGTGTGTGTGTGTGAAGGCAGCTGGAGAATATCATTATCTTCTCTCCATTATCAGTCAAGCACGAGTGTTGCTTCGGTGCTGAGAGATGGCTTAGGTTTCTCTCACTCACTGTCGCAGTCGTCGTGCAAATTGGTGGGATTAGCAGTGACTGGACCTTCAACCCCCCCCACCATTCCTGCTACTAAAAACCCTACGTATACATCTGCAAATTCACCGTATGTAAAGAGGATTCAGTCAGCATCTCTAATCGAAATAGCAAAAGGCAATATCAAGTACATTCATGAACTTCTCAAGTTGCAAGTCTTTGGAATGTGGGAGTCAAACACAAAAGGAACCTTTAAAGAACATTCACACACACTTATTATTTTTGTATATTTCTTTATTGTGGAATTATTATGATGATGTCGTAACGCAGCGTTTGTGTTACCGTGAACTCCCTCCGGCCTTTTAACTACACACCCAAACAATGCAGACCACAAAGTGGAGCGATATAGCCATAAGAATAAAGAGTTAAAGTATTTGTTCTCTGCACGTTGTGGTACCTTGATGATTGCGACTTTTTGTTTATGATCCAACATTTAAAAGAATTCGTTGTTCAATATTGATCAGATCCAATTCCAGCAACGACGTTCTCGCTTGTTAACACAAACGTGCCACAACCCGTCGAAACTTGATGCCTCCTAGCGTTGTGGAAGTAAATTACTTGACGGTGCATTTGACCTTGACGCAGGACTATAAAAGGAAAAGACAGCATTGATGCGATGGCGATGTCTAGTGTAGAGCAGACGCAGGAGTATAAATCAGCCTTCAGCCCACCCCACCTGGCGATCAAATACAAGACTTGCTGTGAGGTAAACAGCACTATCCAGTGAGCCGCAGTGGACCCCCCCCCACCCTTCAATCAGCCGTTTATGGCATAGTGAAAAGCCACTCGTGAATAAACGGTATATACAAGTGTACTTGCTAAACAGCAAATGAGGAGGAAAAAAAACATTATAGTCTGATGGGACAAAAATCTAATCACAGCAATACTTCCCCCCCACTGTGAAACGTGATTGTACTTCTCAGTGGGGGAGGGACAGAGAGAGAATGAAAAAGAGAGAGGGTTGTGAGAATCATAGTAAGGATAATCGCAGCCAAATACAGGAGCATACATCATAGCTTACAGATGGTACAACAACTCAGATAGATGATAAAACATCTCTCTATCTCTATCGATTCGTTTATCGTCCATTTTCCCAGTTCCTGGGGTAGGACGTTAATGTTTGGAGCAGAGTTTTCCGTCCGGATGCCC
>JAOTRQ010060459.1:0-13656 GCA_028565875.1 Hoplisoma paleatum
ACATGAAGTGAAATGTGAGCGTCACATTTTGTGTCTGTTTGTTTGCTTTATTGACGCGCGTGCACGCGAAGGGAGTATAATTCTGCCCGGGGAGTCGGATTTCAGCACAACACCTCCAAAATGCGATTAATCTTTGTAATTAATTGATCAAATTTAACGCGTTAAAGTCCCGGCCCTAATTTAATTAAAAGATGAATTCATTTTTCAATGGTATATTTGTATTTATCAGTTAGTGTATCTCTTTATTATTCACTAAGTTATTATTTATCAGTTATTTTTTATTATTTATCTCATTATTTGTTAATTATTAATTTATCACTTATTTATGAGTTATTTCTCATTAATTATTTCTTTATCAGTTATTTCTGAATTTATAAATCATCTCTATACGTATGTGTCCATTATTAATTTGAGTATTTTCTTTATTTATCAGGTGTGTCTTATTTCATAAGTCATTGATATATTCATCTGTAATTGATTTATCAGTTATTTCTGTTACCCAGTTATTTATATATTTATTGGTTTATATATTCATCACTTGTTTTTGTTTGTTTTTAAAAGCAAATTGTTAACTGAGATGTTTTTGCCATGGAAAACTGAAACTTTATTGCAGTTAAACTTCATTACTGTAGTAAATTTCTGTCAGTGCTTCTGTGAGTGATTTTGTGTAAAACAAATATTTCTCTTAATTACTAGGAAATATTCTTTCAAGACTTGTACTGAATTGTTGGTTCAGACCACACAGGAATTGATGAGCCTTGGTTGTCCATGACCCTGTCGACAATTTGACCACTTTTGATAGATACTGACCACTGCAGATCAGAAACACCTCACAAGATTTGCAGATTAGTTGTCTAGATGTCACAATCCACACCGGTTCTTCCATTTCTCCTGCTTTTATAACTCTGAGGATAAAATGTTCGATGCCTTGACATGTTTTATTCATGATAAAGTTATATATGTGCATGTATTACATTTGCATGTATTGATTTATTATGCTTCACACTGGATAGACAAAACTTCAATCCATAATCCTATCATGTGATCATTTTTTTTTTACTTTAATACTCTTCATTGCAAACACAGAGGCCAGAGATCTAACTCAAGGCTATCATCACAGATTCATGAAGCGCTGTCACTGAGGTGTTCCTGGAAATTGTTCAGTAATAGTTTCTGCAATCTTATTGTAGATGGTACGAAATATCAAGGTTGGGTATAAAAAAGAATCAAACTATTATTTTCACCACTGAGAAACTTCTCGCATTCGGATTGAAAGCTTGAGGTGTTTGTGGATCATGGAAGTGGAAGAATTTGAAGCTCAGTTTGGGTGGTGTTGGAGAGTCAGGTACGGAGCTGATAGAAAAACTTTCCACTTTGGAAGTTGATGGTGGAATATCTGAAAAAAGAAATTCAGGTAGAATGCCACGAACTTAATAAGTGACTCAAGGATGTGTCCCAATACTTTTGTTTGTTACCATCCTACTAACAACAAGCAAAATGTGGCATACACTTTAGCTGTTTTTGATGTTATTAGTGGATTGAGTAACTGGTGAAAAATTTAATTTAAGTGTCAAAATTAAATTTAAAAAAAGTGTTAAATTGTTGGATTAAGTAGCTGTTGTGGTTATCCATACATTGCTTTGATTTTTTTTTCTGGTTTTAATTTTAGTGGTGGATTGAATTGATAGTAAGATGGACGTCTACATTCATTCACTTTATTTGGAAGGTATCACGTTTTGAAGTCCATTGGTGAGTTGACTGGTGGATTGAGTAACTGCCGAAAACAATTGAAAAAGAAGTGCACTTTTTTTAGAACAGCATTTAGTGTTGAAGCTAATGGTGGATTGAGTAGCTGTTGTACCTACAAATAATGAGTTAATTTGCGAACTGAATAACTAATGAAAATGACTCAATTTAGTTTCTCTTTTTAAAAAGTTTAATTTTTTACTCAATCGCTTATATATATATGGGGAAAAAAACAAATAAAAGTCGTTGCACATGTATTAAAACTGTTTAAACTACAGGTATTGAACTGATTTTCAAAAAGTGAAAAGAAATAAGCAGGACAGGAAGCACGGATAGTTGACTGACGTACGAAAGCTGCTGAAAGGTTCCACCAGCTAGCATTTAGCGCTTAACCGGGTGAGTCAATCAGCATAAATGAAAGCGTGCATCCTGTCTGAGGTTCATCAGTGACAGACGGGCGTCGCCGTGCACAGATGCAGGATTTACATGCTAATGAGACGTCAGAGCATCTATTCATATTCTTTATTTCTTTAATGGCGAATATTTAGCGGGGGAACTGACGTTAGCATCCAGAACCAGATCTTCGTGTCCTCTTTATTAGAGATGAAAGATGGAGCTTTTGCTGAACTTCGACATGAGCAGGAAACACTCACAACAAAGTTTTAAATAAAAAAATGTCTGAAACCAAAACATCTTGTATCTCTTATTGTTTTGTGTTCTTTCCTCAAGTCTTCTCTTCAATGGGCATGACAACAGACAATAGATAATGGACACCTAACCATAGACACTGGACCACAGACATCTGACTGACACTGAAATAAAGACACTGTATCCCTTTTGTTCAACTACACACACTAGTTAACCAACACATGACCACCTGCGGCAATGGGCAATGAACCATGGATACTTGACCACGAACACCTGGCCACAGGTGACATTGGAGTGTCTCTGTGTAATTTGGTTCCTCTCAGAATTTGGTTATTATTTCGGAAGATAATAACCTTTTCAATAACCTTAATTCTTTTGGGAGATAATAACCTTTTAAACCGTAATTATATTCACACTTGAAGCTAATCAAACATCACATTTCCACCAGACGACACTTCTTAGATCTCTTGGTTCTAGCCGAGACTTACTGATGCTACTCATCAGGATCTTGCCGTCACTATTGCTACATCATTAATCCATTTTCCTGCAGGAAAAAAGAATAAAAACATAAAGATGTAATGATTTTATCTTAATAATTTAATAGTTTCATGAAACATGTACTTAAGACAACTGACCTCAGACAACTACACACCAAAACTGCAGGTCATTCAGGTGAATGTCTGACCATGGACACTTGACAACAGACACTGGACCATGAACCCCGTGCACAGACACTGGACTATGTACTATGGGTAACTGACCACAATGACTGAACAATGACCACAAACACCGTAACATGGGCACTTGACCAGAGACAAACTGTGAACAATGGAAACTTGTTCTAGAAAAAAAAATTACCACAGACACTAAAGTATGGACAATTGATAATTGAACATATACATTGGACTATGGTCACCTGACTACAGACACATAACTGTGGATACCAACAAACAATGGGCCATGAACACCTAGTCTCAAACGCAAGATAATGGATAACTACCCGGATACCTACAGAAATTAAAACAATTTGGCCACAGAAACGTAACTAAGGACACTGGACCACAGACTTTCAATTACAGACACTAAACTATGAACACTGGACCACAGACACATAACTATGGACTCTGTACCACAGATACTGGACCATGAACACTTGAATATTAACACTGAATCATGCACATTGGACTATTAAGACATCACCATCAGACCACAGACACTGAATTATGGATACATAGCCTGAATACAGACACTTAACCACATACATGAATACTGTACTAAAAGTGTATAAACAAATACATCAACCAAAGACACTAAAAAATGTGCACTGAATTATACATGCTGGACTACAGACACTGAACTATTGACACTTGAATACAAATATTAAAGCATGTACACTGGATTATGGCAACATGACCACATATAATCCGCTGTGAATTTCTGACCAGTGCCACTGCACTACTGACAGTGGACTATTGACTCCTGACCACAGACACTGGTTTATAGATTTGCACTATGAACACTTGACCATAGAAACTTGACCAGAGATATGTCCACTAAAATATTAGCTTGAACTTTATCCATGTGATCTCACAATGAATTCTAAGATTCTGATTATTTCAGCATCACAAGCTGACCTGCTTTACACCGGATGCTCTCTGGAGTCTCTTCATTCTTCACGTGTCGACTTCCTCTGCTATTTTGGTGCCTCATTTTCTCGCCTCGTACTAGGTCACTTCCTCAGCGAGGGATCGGCCTGTCATACCAGTTTTTTAAAAGAAGTCCTCGTCTCAGAATGCCGTCCCCTCCTGGTCTGGTCTGGCATGGTAGATGGATAGAGCTGAGAGTCCTGGGTGGACCTGAAGACCCACTCTAAGCCGACGGGGTGTGGGGTTGTTTATAGATGGCTCATGATGAATTAAAAATAAAAACCGCATCACCCCTCGGACTCTCCACGGCTCAAACACGGAATGATGGTTCTTCCCCAATGTCCTAGGAAAAGACAAATGAGCTGCCTGTGCCCATGCCTTTCCTGAGCATAATGCCTTTAAGTCTCCTTTGAGTACGAGTCGTCAGGCTATATATCATCACCCAGTCCAGGAAACCTCATATTGCCAGTAATGGACCGGGCATACAGAGTGCCAATGCAATTCTATAATAAAATTCTCCAGCAGAATTTATGTTTTGTTTTTTCAAAACAAAAGATATCTGAGTTTGCGTGAGATTGGATGGAAGAAACTTTGAAGTGAAAGCTGAAGAAGATTATCTGTGATACTTGCAATAAACCTTAACTGAGCAAGAACTACCTTAGATGCTTTACCACGGAAATCTCATCCCTGACCATGGGTAGGCAACCGAGATGAGTACCTGATTGTAGGGGAATCTGAGCACAGACATCTGAGTCCATAGACACCTGACCACCATGGACGTCTAAACATGGACACACGTTTCAGACACATAACTCAGACACCTGATCATGGACACCTGACCAATGATATCCGTCTACCATAGAGAAATATATATCAAATATATGTCTTAGTCTCTAACTTTCGACCCTGGACAACAGACACCTGACTAGATACCTGACTATTGACAACCAACCCATACAAATAATATATATATAGCACATATTTCTGATCATCATGACTCCTGACCAGTAATTCCTGACTACCATAAACATCTGGCCTAGACATCTAACCCACAGATTTAACTATAAAAAAACTATATTAGAATTATAAATTATTCACCACTTAATTATTCACTTTTGACGTAAACTCTACAGTGACATTATTGTATTGGCCACTGTAATATTTTTGAAGACGTCAAGTACTAATCAAATTAATCAATGCTTCAAATTTGAAACCAGCTTCAATCACCTATGATTGTAGACGATCTCAGGCCAGCGATGCTTCTGCTCCTCGTCTGAACATTGAAGCAGAAAAAATATTTTTTTTCAGACATTTGACTGTAATTTTGGACAGTTTGGGATAAAACCTGATGTTGATGGCAATTTCCTAAATCAATACACCAGTTTATATCTGAGGAACAAGGTTCGATCATCTCCGATGATCCAGAGCTGTCTGTAATCTTCTTCAGCCTGCTACAGTCGAAGTGTCTATTTGGGAGGTTTACCTGTCTGAAAAAAAACAATAAACTAAAAACCCTTTATCTTCAAATCTTTCAAAATTGAAAATGGTTGCAAGACATACAGTAACACCTTAACAGACAGAGGTGATGTCACTACCTGTCACATCTGGAGTCACCATGATTGCACCCACTGAATGGTAAAAAGCAGCATCAATTAGCATTCGGTGTAAAACGGAAAAAACAAAATTGGGTAAGAGTTGTTGTGAGATTGACTGAAATGGATTGAGCAAGAATTCAGAGACATTTTTTTACTGACTGATGAAAAGTAAAGAAAAGAGTAGGAAAAGGGTAGCTGCGATTTGCAGAAGCATCTGGATTTCAAGGTCTGAAACGTGGATTTGCAGTAACGCCTTTAAAGGGACATATTATGCAAAATTCACTGCATGTTTTTATATTTCTGTGTGGGTCTCTACTGCTCCTATAAAGACTCCAAGCTTGAATAAAATCCATCCATCCGTTTTCTGTAAATTATTAAAAATACTTTGGTGCCATTTTGACCTGCATGGTATTGTGATGTAATAAATACCTGATTTGCAAACCCCACCAGAACAAGACACACTACACTACCAAAGCACTTGTAGTTTTGGTTTGCTTACGATTTGTGATGTGGATTAACTCATATTAATAATACATACAGACAAAGAGAAGTCCCACATAAAGATTTGTGTTGTTGGCTGCAAAAAAAAAACAAAAAAAAAACAACTCCTTATACATACAAGTGACAAAGAAAAGATTTGTGTGAGTTTTTTAGTATGTCTACACGATACAGTTGATGTATAGAATGATTTGAAAACTTCGAATATGAACTGGAATTATATTATATTGTAGTATAATTATATTATATTAAGGATTATATTGTGGGAGGGATCTGTACCTGCTCTTCGTGCCATGGCAAGTCAGTTGATGGTCTGTAAGGACTTTAGAGTTTCATGTTCAAGCTAACTGGTAACTGTTAGCAGGGTGTTTATATCCATTCCCATATCTAATTAAGAACCACAAAAACTCTGGCAAATCCAGTATTGTATCTCTGTCAGAATAATGTTCTGTAAGTACTTTCTGTAATGGATTTTATCTTTAAATAGAACAAAACCTGAAAGGTTGTGGTTTACTTAAATGTTTTGGCGGCTCTTATAAACTACAGATTTATATATTTAACATGCACATTGAAGGCATGTTTCAATTAGAAAAGTTACACAGATAGTTAAGCTCTGGAAAATAAGAAATGTGTGCTCTCAATTATAGTTCATTAACAATGAAATGTTTTGATGTGCTGTGAGGCTGCGTGACTCTCACAGGAAATAGCACTAAAAGAAAAAAAAAAAACATATTCATCTTGTAATTTAAGTTACATCATAACTTGATCAAAACTGTTTAAATATATTCAGATAGAAATTAAAAAGTCCTAATAAAGACACAATATTTTAAGATTAGCATTTTGCCATGTTTAGACCTTAAACTGTAGTAACTTAGGGGTGATGTAGTGTCTTGATCGTTTAGATGATGGGGTTGAAAGGTAGGGACAGTGTAGCATTGCTCCTTGAGCAAGACCCTTAACCCTGCCTGCTCCAGGGGGCGCCGTACTGTGGCTGACCCTGCGCTCTGACCCCCACTTCCAGACAAGTTGGGATAAGCGAAGACAAACATTTCGTTGTACTGAACATCTGTATTTGTGCAATGACAAATACAATTTTTATTAAAAAGGCAAGAATAAATGTATAAAGGATTGGAAGTAAATTAGATACAATATATCTTGGGCTTAAAGTTATTACGACTAGCCCACATTTTTCCACTTGAGCTTTTCCACTTGTCCGACATTTTGTCTACCTGTAGGTGGTCACCCAATCCTTGAGTTCTGGGTATGACGAGGAGTAGGTAACACAAAGTTTCATCAAAAGTGGGTAACAGTACTTCCACAAAGCAATTTTAGACACAATACATTGTTAGATTTAATAAAATGCCAGACAGAAAGCTCTATGTACACAGTAAAAGACAATTCAACTATTTAATTATTAATTTAAATGTCATATATTGTAAATTATGTGAACACAGATATATTACTGTGTAAAAATGTAATATAATACAAACAACATAAATGGACAATCACATTGTGACATTTATTAATAATAAATGAAACTCCACAGAAACACATGGATTGTGTTCACCAGATACATGTTACGGGCGGCTCGCGTGGCCATTAAAAAAAACTTTAGGTGCACATTCCACCCGGGTTGAGCTTGTGTTCGTCCCTGGTATCGACCAGCTTTCCAACGCCATCCACTCCACCCCTCTGGAGCATGGTTTGCACTATTGCAGGATGTTTTGTTGTATTTACTGATTAGTTGGTTCATAGAGGAGTCCACCTTGGTTGGTGCGATTCTTGGGTGTGGCAGATCCAGCCTTCTTATCAACGGGGGTTGTCATTTTTTTCAATCTCAAGGAGTGACATCGTTGCATTCTCTCTATAGCAAATTTTGTATCACCACTTTGAATTTTGGACACCAAAGCACCCTGAGGAAACCCATGCAGACAATAGAGAGAACATAGCAAACCATGCACAGAAAAGGCTGAGTCTTTCAACCTGAAACCAAGCCATGCCGTATCGCATATCTGAAAAAGTTCTACAGTTTCAAGTGCGTTAATCCACCAGCTGCTCAGTCCACCAGTGCGCAACAGAAAGTGGCAGTAAGTGTGAGTAACCGGATGGATGATTGGGTTTGGAAAATGAACTGTCAGCCAATCAGAGCACTTCTTTAATTAGGCACAAAAATGCTTTGAAGTCGACTTCAAAGACACCTGCATTCTTTGGGTTGGGGTCTGTGGGTTTTTTTTGTCCAGAAGGAAGCAAGGTGGCACAGCTGGCACAGCCCTGAGAATGTTGGTCTGAATCGGATCTGGTTCCCTTTTGTTTTTTTAAGATCATGTAGGTTAGAGTAGAGTATAATTATATAAGTAATAATAATATAAATATTAAATGGTTATGAATGCCCTCTTGCAGAGGCATTGTGTATGTCTTTGTAGACCACGGTGGGACCAGATGTAAAAAACAGGGCACATTTACTCAAATGTATTGTTTGGGTAGTTGACTTTTGATCAGCCATGCCCACCGTAAGATTAGAGTGTAAGTGTTGGCATTCAAACCTTAATGTTCTGGCACCCAGGTTAGAATGGCAGGGCGCCACCTCCCCTTCACCCATCCTGCACCATGCAATGCCTGAATTATTCACCCAGCCAGTATTTATCAGGAAGATTCTGTAGATGTAAACTGGCACGCCGGGCGTGAATCCGTGCCGGACGATCAAGCTGCATTAAAGAAGCTCGTCCTTGGGGCAGCTGGCATATGAAGGAATATTTCACTGACACGGGCAGGGCAGAAGTAATCCGACTGTTTCCGCTGAGGGCAAATCCCCTAACAAATGATTATTCTGCCTTGTCAAGCCTCGCTGATGCAAAATTGATAGTGCTGGCGGATGGGCACGTGGAACTCATACAAAGATAATCACGTGATACGGGCAGGGCTCCGGCTCAAGGCGCTGGGGGCGGAAGGGGGGGGGTCTTGGTTGGGTAAGTCTTGTAGTTGGCAGACATGACCTGCAGTATAGACGGATAGACTGGGTGAGAAAAGACCGGATTAGTGGGCGGGGTCATGAACTGCTCAATAACAAACATAAGTGACTGGAATGAGAAGGAGTTCGAGCATCCATGACTCTCTTTAAGTGTCTTTAAGTCTCGGCACTACAGTGGCAATGACATGGATGCTGGAAAATCTTAGTGAACATACCCTTGTGGCGGCATTATGTATAAACTCTGCAGTCTTAAATGGACTTTCAGACAGGCCAGGCTAGCACCTGCACTCTACTTTCTCAGTAAAAAAACTAATAATAATAACAACAATAAAAACTATATTTAATATAACTATTCGAACCCAAACTAATAAACATAACAATAGTAAACACATACAAATAATAAACTAACAATAATAGTATCTAAATAATTATAAAAATAAACAATAGATACACATAAACAACAATAAACTAACACTACTACAGTAATAATACTTGATCTAGTATGTAAACAACAAAAATGCTTTCGCGTGAAGATCCCCATGTATATCCCGTAAACCACAGTGGGACCAGATGGCACAGCAGAGCAGATGTATTAAGATTTGTTTGTGATGTCTGTTTGGCAAATTAATTGAAGCCATATCTCCTCCAATGTTCCCTCACCGCAGCCAACCACAGCAATGCCAACCAGCGCATTAAATACTCTACAGTCTTTAATAATTAAACGCCGGAGTCCCGCCGCAGACAACAGAGCAAAACTGCAAATATTGGTTTCCCTGTCGAGAGAGCGCATGTCCTTGAGCTCTCTCTCTCCCTCTCTCTCTCTCTCGCTCTTTCCTGCGAGTGCTGAATTATTCCGAGTGGATCTGGAGTTTTTGAAAGCTTGGAGTAGAAGAACCCTGGGACTTTTAGGATGCCAGAATCTCGAGAGAGAGGTGACACTTTAGATGCTTTGGCTTTGAGTTTTTGGAGCTTTGAGTCAAAAACTACGCAGGGGTAAATAGTGCAAAGCACAAATGCTAAGAATTTAGCTCTAGTGCCTGCACTCTCTTAATTCAAGATGAGAAACTAGCTTGTCGTTGTCTTACAGATCTTCTTGACATTATCTGGAAACATTGATTGATCTAAAGTTTAATGCCTGTGCTTAAAAATGGATGGTCTTATATTTAGTAGTCATCACAGACAGACCTGTCTAGCACCTGAACTCCAAATCCATTAAACCATTGCTGTTAGAAGATATAAAGGTGGTTTAGAACTATTTTACAGAGGGTCCTGGGACTATCTTACAACATATGCCGCTTCTGGTGTCATTTTTGAGGTATTTCCATATTTAGCTACTAGCAGCTGCACTCTTATACTCGTCTTCAGTCGGTTAAAATCTGTTATAAGAAATTTGGGGTTAAAATTGTTTTACACTGACATTGTGCTTACCATCATCCAGACTGAAACATACACTGACACCCCTAAACATGCCCCTAATGCCCTGTAATGCAACTCCAAGATGAGACCTGCCAAATGTGTTTAGTCATCTTCCAGCTGCTGTGTTGGTGTTGCCAAATGGCCCCAAAAGAAGAACATCAGACTCCCTCCACTATGAAGTACACCAAACCCTAAAACAAGAACATCGGACCCATAAAGAGGTGATTAAACCCTAGAAATGAAGGAAATCAAACCCCGAAAAAGAATACAAGACTATAAAATGAAGGACAACTACCCCAAAAGAACACCAGACTGCAAAAAGGAGATAAAACCCCAAAAGAACATCAGACTCCAAAAGGGAGATAAAACCCCAAAAAACACCAGAACCCACTAAAGGAAATCAGAACCCAAACATCAAAAGAAAAATATCATTACTCCAAAAAATGCATCTGACCAGCCAAAAAGAAACCCAACAAAAGCCCAAGAGAAGAATATTAGACATTTATTCAGAAGCTTTGAGTTCATTAATTATGATCAGGTTTGTATTATGTGATCACAGAGGGTCACTGCACTTCATTTATTTATTTATTTTTGGTACATTTGGTTTAATGATGGAGGAGTTAGGACCATTACTTCACCACTACAAGGCCTCTAATCTCTTCTTTCTTTCTTCTCTCTCCTTTCATCCTGTGGGACTAAAATCTCCACCAGCATGAATACAGACTCTGTGAATCAGGGCGATTCAGCTCTGAAAAATACAACCTCCCTATTTAAGTGTCCTGGGAACATCATGGTTCAAATAATCAGACATAAAGAACTTCATGGCTAAAAAGACATTAAACAAAAAACAAAATGCAGATATGATTTATCATCAGACTGAAAAATGACAACAGCAAACTCTGAAGGGTGATCAAACCCTATAGAGAAAACATCAGACCCCCCAAAACACCAGACCCTTTAAATTCCTCAGATCCCAAAAATGAAAACATTAGACCTCCCCAAAAAAGAATATCAGACCCTAAATATGAGAACATCAGACCACCAAAAAAGAAAACATCCGACTCGCCAAAAGAATATCAGACTATTAAAAGAAAACATCAGACTTTAAAAATGAGAATATCAGAGCATAAATACCAAAATATCAGACCACCAAAAAGAAAAAATCTAAGCCCCAACAAAAAGAACATAAGACCACAAATACGAGAAAATCAGAAAATCAAAAAGAAAAAAAAAGATCAGGCCCTTCAAAGAGATCATTATACCCTAAAATGAACATCAGACACTAAAAGGAAATCAGACTACTGAAAGAAATCATCAGATCCTGTAAATAAAGCAGACCCTAAATATGAGAACAATCAGAAGTGCTTAAATACGAGAATATCAGACCACCAAAAAGAAATCAGAAACCAAAACCCTCCCAAAACAAGAATGACCTTAAATATGAGAACATCAGACTGCAAACAAAGACCAAACCCTAAAAACAACTTAAAAAGATCAACTGACCCCCCCAAAAAAAGAAGAATCAGACCTAAATCAGCAAGAAGACCTGAAAAGGATCATATAAGACTATAAAAAACCTTACAAGGAGAACACCAGAAATCAAGAAAAATGACATTAAACTTTAAAAAAGAGGACATCAACCCCCCCCCTCCCACCTCCCAAAAATACCTTGAATAGAAGGAAATCAGACCAGAAAAAGACCCTACAAAAGAGGCAATCAAGCCCCCAAAGTGTGTATATATATATATATATATATATATATATATATACTTGAAACCTAAATTTCATAGTATTGAATTTATAAAAGAAATAAATGAACAGTTTGTCTTCAGCTACTTTATAGGCACAGTAGGATCCTGAACAATCGCGGGATTTGTCATGCTTGTTTTCTTTAGGGACGGACCTCAGTGAGAGTGTAATTAAGTCATGAGTGATAATAATAATAATAAAAAATAAAGAAATAATAATAAGAGTTATAATAATAGGTGTTACACCACCTCATGATGTTCTCGGTTATTAAAGAAATAAAAGCGGCAGGAGCTTGGTGAAAAATGAAACCTGCTTCCAGCTTATTCTTGCACTGAACCCAAATTACACCAACGCTGCCCTAAAGGGAACCAAAGACCTACATATCCACCCTAAACCCCAAATATAGAACATCCACCACACAGTATGTAAATGCCCTCATAATGACCCTGATTATTTTTATTACTGGATATCGTGGGGAGGCTGAATATGACTGTTTATTATAATAATAACATATTACGGTTTTTATTGATATATTTTATTATTTCTTAGAATTTTAACTAACAAATATTCATATGTCTGTTATATTCATACACAGACAGACAAAATGACTTTGTTCAATTTACAATGTTAATTTGCAGAACCAAAGAACACCAGACCCCCAAATAGGAGAACATCAGATCTCCTAAATGAGAACATCAGACCCCCAAAAAGAGAACACCAGACCTCAAAAGGAAAACACCAGACCTTCCAAAAGAACATCAGCTTCCAAATAGAACATTTGATTCCAAAAGGATCAACTTCCCAAAAAACATCAGACTCCCCAAAAATTCAGACCCCCCCACGCCAAAAAAAAAAAAAAAAAAAAAAAAAAACAGCCCCCCATTATTAGACAAATTAATTTATATCTCAAATTCACCTTAAATTGTTTTAAATTATGGGAGAAAAGTATCATGATAATAATGATTTAATTTTATTCATTATTTTAGTATTTTATTCATTGAAATTCTGGTTTGTTTAATTTTATGTTTTTTCTGTATTCGGTTCTGTTTTACTTTCTCATATTCAGTTTTATGCAGTTTTATTTCAATCCTCTTTATTTGAATGAAATGTATTTGATTTTATGTCCTGCTCTATTCTATTCTCTACTGTGTCCCTCTGTCCGCAGATGTGGATGAGATGATGTGGATCAGGGGTCACCAACCTTTTTGAAACTGAGAGCTACTTTTTGGGTACCAACTAATGCGAAGGGCTTCCAGGTTGATACACACTTGTGAGATATTAACAATGAATGATATTCATCTATGTGAACGTTCTGGGTTTGATTCCCAGGTAGTGCATCTGGTCTCTCTCTCTCTCTCTCTCTCTCTCTCTCTCTCTCTCTCTGTCTCTC
>JAOTRQ010060488.1:0-13510 GCA_028565875.1 Hoplisoma paleatum
ATCAGGATCTCTCAAACAAGAACATCAGGATTCCTCAAACAAGAACATCAGGATTCCTCAAACAAGAACATCAGGATTCCTCAAACAAGAACATCAGGACCTCTCAAACAAGAACATCAGGATTCTTCAAACAAGAGCATCAGGATCTCTCAAACAAGAACATCAGGATCTCTCAAACAAGAACATCAGGATTCCTCAAACAAGAACATCAGGATTCCTCAAACAAGAACATCAGGATCTCTCAAACAAGAACATCAGGATTCCTCAAACAAGAACATCAGGATCTCTCAAACAAGAACATCAGGATCTTTCAAACCAGAACACCAGGACCTCTCAAACAAGAACATCAGGATCTTTCAAACCAGAACACCAGGACCTCTCAAACAAGAACATCAGGACCTCTCAAACAAGAACATCAGGATCTCTCCAACAAGAATATCAGATCCAAAATGGAGAACCTGTTACATACTTGTAGTACAGCAGCATGTCAGCAGGATAGTCGGTGAACGTCGTGATGGCGTCTTTCTTCACATAGTTGTACATACAGGTCAGCTGTGAAGAAACCCAAAGTCTCATTATGGTTAGCGTAACCTAGCATAGTGGTGGTTTGGATTAGCATGTTGGGCTGTTAGCAGGGCATGGCCGTTAGTACCTGAGACTCCTGCAGGTTGAGATGCTTGTTGTTGCGGTTCCTGCAGCTCCTGATGAGTTTCTGTACTGTAGCCTGAGGGAACTTCTGAGCACGGGTACAAGTGAAGCCCTGTAAAACCTCGAACGAGATACTACACACACACAAACCCCGTTTACACAAACACCGTCATATATATACACATCTATATACACCCACATAATTATATATATATATAGGACTCACTTGTCTGTGTTGTTGAAACCATTGACCACAATGTCAAAAAACAACACGGCCTGTAGAACACATGTACACACACACACACACACATTTATTATACACAGTTACACACATCCTCTCAGTGACATTCCCAGAAGTCGATGTGTCCTACCTGCTGTTGTTTCCACTGCTTCCTGTTGAGCACGGCGGCCGAGTCCTGAGACAGGAAGAGGAGGGAGGTCCGAGAGATCAAAGGCGTCAGGGTGTCTGGAACATTCTGGACGAGCAGGTCAGGGTTCGAGTTCAGTGTGGTGATCTACACACAGAAGGAGAGAACTTGTAACCAATCCAGGATCTGATTGCCTGAGGCTGGGTCATGATGCCCCGCTTACCTGGTCCACGATGATCTCCTGGGAGACGGTGGGTGCGGTGATGATGTCATCCACGAAGGCCTGGGATTGGAGGGCCTTGAGGAGTTCGGCTGCAGACATGGAGCTGAAGATGGACGACGGGAGGCCGATCACTAGGTTCCCCAACTGCATCAGCGAGGTCATGGACATCACCTGAGAACCAATCAGAAAGAAGTTCCGGTTTAAACCCTCATGTACACTCCACCATGCTTCACTGGTGGGGCAACCTGACCAAGTCTGAGGGTTTACAATCTGTTTATATCCAACCTTTGAGCTTTCACAAGCTTCCAAAGATCTTAGAGGCCTCCAAAATGCTTACCAGTCTCCTTACTGCACAGTCAGGGGTTTAAAAGTTTTAAGCCTAGAATATGTCCTTGTGGCATTGACCATCCACTCATACCACAACATCAATGAGCTAAAGTAACTTGATGATTAACCCCTATGAAGTCCCCTTACCAAACCAGTGTCATCTCACAGCCAATTATAAGGTAGTTACATTCATCGACTCATTGGACTCCACGTGAGATTGGTCTAAAAGATCACACAGAATATATTGTGGACATGCCAACTTCAAAGACATCAAGGTTCTTCTCTTGCACTAGTTAAACACCCTCATGTGAGTCTCCTTACCAGCCAGCAGTCTCTCTGGCAAAAAAGTTGAGCACTTGTACCTTAAACACTCCACTGGTGAGCATCGGTTGGACGATGGCCATGGCCTGGCTCAGGCTCCACCCGCTGACGTTACCGAGGAGGTTGAGGGTGGAGAACAGAGTCGAGGGCGGGGTGCTCATCAGCTGACCCACACTGATGCCTGTGCACGAGTCGCCCAATGCCAGGATATCCTCCTCACTGATCGAGTCCAGGTTCTCCGCCAGCGCTGCAGAGACCTAAATGCACACAAATACACATAGCATTACATGCAGTACACACACAAACACACACACACACACACACACACAAAGAGAGTGTACATACAGTCGGGTCCAGGCTATTGCAGGTCTTCTTTAGGGACTGTGTGATGCTGATTGTGTCACTGCCACTCAGACTTGCAAAGGCGTTGGCTGGAGCAACACACTGGAGCGCTGAGGGTAAACTACACACACACACACACACACACAGATGAGTACTGGTATCAGTGTGTGTGTGTGTGTTGGAAGATGGATGGTGAGTAGTAACTCACAGGTTGGCGCTGAAGGTGGGGTCCTGCTCGTACAGCAGCTGGACGTAGAAGTTGATCACATCCTGGTTGATGTTGTGCTGCTGGAACTGCTTTAGGTTCTGCACATCCACTGTAAACATCTGCAGCTGCAGGAACACACAACCAAACGAAATCAGTTCATCATACTCACACACATTTATTCATGTGTTATTGATGGGTTATTAAGAATTGATTTATTTACCTCGGCTCCTCCGAAGCGCTGCAGATCATTGAGGGTGATGAAAGGGATGAAAGCTCCAATGTACTGAGCAAACCAGGCGGTGGAGTTGAGCGCTGGGTTCGAAGGGTCGTAGCACTTGGGTGTGGAATCTACAAGACAAGAAAGATAAGCAAAAACCCTTTTAGCATCTCTATCAGACGTTTGAAAAGACCTACCTGTGGTGAGGTACGACTGGATGGTCTTGTAGATGTCCTGCTGGTTGAAGGCTGCAGTGTTGAAGTTAAATGATCCCATAATCGACACGCTGAGGAATAAAAGACTTCTTTACTACAGAGGACCCCCTCGAGAATGTAGGACCACAGAAGAACATCAAGGTTACGTACAACTTTCGGAAGGCGAGGCAGGATGAAGCATTGAGCTGGGAGAAGCTGATCTGCTGGGAGCTCAGGTATGGCAAGTACTTCACCAGAGCCATGTCGAACCAGCGGTCCACCTCAGGCTGAGACGACGCTCGGATTGCCTGGGGCCACACACACTCCATCGTCTGCTGGGCCAGAGCTGGAGACGGAACCGGTTCCTGCGCAGAAACAGTGACATGAGTAGATCCTGGAGGAAGGTAATGAGAGCCTTTCTCAAGAGCTCAACAGAGGTTGTGGTTTGAACTTTCAACCTTTTATCTGATTGCTGAATAAACTAACATTTATGGTCCTTTACACAAACCCTAAACACTAAGGTCCAAGCCTTAGACCAAACATCAAACCCTAAACCCAAACCACATCCCCTACTCCTGACCGCAGGTGATCTCTTGGCCCTTTCAGCTCCACCATTTGTGTGTTGCACTTTCTCGGAAGTAGTCTGTGTGACGTCACAATGTGTGTGTGTGTGTGTGTGTGTGGTACATACACTCTGAAGGTACTGCTGTGTGTTCTTGTAGATATTGAAGACCTGGCAGAGTTTGGTCTGCTCGTTGACCATGCCGGGTTTGTTCAGCAGCTGAGACAGCTCGGCATTGGACATGGAGTTCACCAGCTACACACACAAACACATCATCACACACTGCGGATTAGCATTTAGTGTTGGAGAAGGAGGGTTCTGTCTAACCTCTGTGGTTCGATCTGCAGGCATGAGTGACAAGTAGGTGGAGAGATCCGGGAACCGGAAGCTCATGAAGTAGGACTGCAGGAAGGAATAATAACTCTGATTCTGAAGACAGTGCAGAGGATCAGAACCTGCTGAGGAACACAGGACCAGGGTCACCAAGCTGTGAAAGATCTAGATGAGGTGGTGTGTAGATGGATGGTTATGGAGTTACCTTGGACAGAGGTGAGGATCTGGTTGTAAATCTCCTGCTGGACCTCGGCACTGAAGTTGGACTGATATATATTCAGCGCTGACAAACTGCACATCAAACAGAAAACAACAAAGTGAGTGATTAGTGTTCAGTGCGTGTGTGTGCTTGTGTGTACTGAGTGTATAAGGTGTGCGTGTGCATGTTACCCCTGGTGCACGGTGCTACAGGACCGACTGTTGATGATGCTGAAGTATTTGGACACCTCTGATGTGGACATGCTGGAGATAAAGGGTGTGAGGCGACTGATCCACAGCTGCACCTCAGCCTCAGGGAGCATGGGATTGGTCAGATCCACTTTCTGGAACACCAGCAGCAGGAGGGCCTGGCTCACCGTGGGCGAGAGCATCGCCCCGCTCAACTACGAGAAATAAGCCCATTAACAGAGCACCTTCATGTGGAGGCTTCATCACATCATGCCAAGGTAAATAAAACTCACATTTAGAGACGAGGAGAGCTCAGAGAAGAAGACGCCCAGCTTCGAGTCCGGAACCTTCTCCATCAGTGAAGTCACCTGAGCCGGAGAGGTCAAGAAACTGGGAGAACTGGACATCTGCGCCAACTGGTCCACTGTCAGTAGGTCCAGAACCTCCCACTGTGCAAAAGTGAAAACTTTAGCTCACGAAGCCGTCTTATTTACCCGTACTTAGATTTAGAGACTGGCTCTATGTACCTATCAGTCTGTTTTTGATTATTCTTCAAACCATAACTCAAAAACATAATCCAAATGAATCCCAAACCATACCCCCCCCAAAAAATGTTCCAAAACTGTTCTAAATCAGAACTAAGATTTAGATTTTAGCCTGAGCCTCCTGCAGGATTGATAGTAGGGGTACACTCTTTGATGCTAGGGTGTGGTACCTCTGAGAAGTTGGGGTTCATGCCCTGTAGTTCTGAGCTGGTGGAGAACTGAGAGAAGCGCCCGAGGTTCAGGTTAATCCATTCTGAGGAGGTTACGCCAGCAGCACATCCTGAAAGCACATCACAACATGAGTTATGAGCCCGGACTGGTCCACTCGAGTACCCGCAATGTCTGTGTCTGTTTGTGTGTGTGTGTGTGTGTGTGTGTGTGTGTGTGTGTGTGTGTGTGTGTGTGCCAACCTCCAGTCTGGTCTCGTTTCAGGAAGGGGTGGAGGAAATTGACATAGACAGAATTTCGCGTTTCTTCAGACATGGTGTCAAACTGATCATTCATGATCTTCACCCTACACACGTAAAACACAGAAATGTTCACCACGCTGGCTGAACCCTAATCATACCCATAAATTCAACTTCAAATAAACTGTGGCATGAATTACTTTGTAAAGAAGTGGAACTTTTAGATTAGTAACTTTACTAATACTTAAATCCTCATGGTATGGGACTTGTACTCACACACTCTGGAAGGTCTGACAGCTGAAATCCTGTTTGGCCAGGTTGGACAGGAAGGTGGGCGAGGCATAAGGTAAGAGAGGAGCGAGTCTCGTCTTGAACCACAGCTGGATGAATGAGACGTCTCTGAAGTCAGATGGTTGGAAGGTGCTGAACGTCACCTCACCAATAATGTTCAGGAGGACCACCAGAGACTGGGACTGGGGCAAGGGCATGGTCTGCACACATCACCAGAGGTCTTTGGTCACCAAAACTAGTCTGAAAAAAACTGGACCACTTATTCCCCAAACCATGTTCTCATTTTAATGGACATCCCTCCATGCAGTAATTAATCTAGAGATTGCATTTGGCATTCAGGTGGCAATTTGTCTGGCCTACTTTAAAAAAATATCAAAACATCTTTAAGACTTTGCACCGTTCTGTGGTTGAAGTGATATCCATGTATGTGTCCCCTCCATCCACTAGGTGGCACCTTTTCTCAGGACTGACCCACCTAGATGTATTATAGACTAGGTACACACCTTCCTGGACCATGACCCAAACCATGCATGACCCAAAGCTTAATGAATTGATGCTTGTTTAAGTTACCTTGCTGTTCAGTAGATCGAGTAAGGAGCCCATATCAACCTTGGTGAGGAAAAGCTTCCAAGTCTGGTTAGACATGGTGGCATTCATTTGAAGATTACACATCAGGATGGTATCCAGGTCTGCTTTGGTTAATGATGACAACTACGAACAGCCGACAAACATATGGTTAGCATCTAAACAGACCTCGTCCAACCTCCCAGAAACCTTCCTTGAGGCTGGTAGAGGAATCCATGAAGCATAGCACGATCCTCTGCAAATGCTATGAACCTGCCACTGTAGACCTTTCACTATTTTGTGCACACATGCTTACCTGTGCACAGGCGTACTGTGTAAGATTGAAACCGCAGAGTTGACTCTGGTTATGTGGTGTCTTCAGGAGCTGCTCCAAAGCTGAGCTATCAATACACAAAAAAGATATCTGATGTTAACAGAATTTGTGCAAACATCTGTAGGATGAACCACTTGTTTGGTAACACAAACACTCTCCACTCGTGGAGCTGGAGAGACTACACCATGGTATCAGGGTTTCCTGTCAGTATGACCTTTTTAATGAGGGCACTCTGGACAGAAGGGTGGGGCAGTAACTGACCTGCTGATGCCGGCACACACTGCAGTCTCTGAAAAAGAGAAACCTACTCGATTAGCAATGATTCAATAGCCATGAATGCTATAAGATAGGAGTAGAGGACACTGACCGTTGACGGGGACGGTGTTATTCTAGAGGAAGAGAGAACAACAAGGTAAATGTGAAGTACTGCATCATAAATGTATTTTTTTTTATCAGAGGAACTAACAGCAGGATGCTTACCGGTCTACTGGTGTTTGAACATTCTGAAGAAAATGGAGAAAAATTGGTTAGTCAAATACTACCAAAACTTTGGCTTAAAGTGTTGGCTAAAAGACTATCTCTAGAATGGACTATATACAACTACACATAGAAACATACAATACACACACAGGACGATGATATGTGTGTGTATGATTGCAGACCTTGTGGTGTTGCGTGGTTCAAAATGTCGATGCTGCTCCAGATTACAGGTTTAATGTCGGCACTTACTGTCAGTAAAACCTGGTGCAGTAGAACAAACCTGAGAACAAATGGAACGTCCAGCATGACCCTGATACCCCAGATTCAAATGATAGATCATAAACTTTCTCATATTTAAATATCCAAATGCCTCGTTGAACAGCCTAATGGTCCAAGCCATAAGTACTCATTGTATTCCACCTCAAATACCCTACCAACCCGTCTTTCTTAACCACTTACAAACATTAGACATTTTATCTTTACAAGTTCTACACAGTGACTCACATGTCTTGAAGGTTGGAGCAGTTCTTGGTATGCGGTCCCATCTAAACACCCAACAATCCCAGAGACAAAATGCTTTGTGATTAAAATGTAGTTAGTGATTTGGTACTTTAGAAGAATCACTTCTCTGTGCTTTAGTGAAACAATCTGAGCCATGTTTACCTGTAAGCTGAGGGAGATGAGTTGAGGAAGCTGCTGTGTCAGTTTTGGAGTCATCAAGGTGTGGTTAATCACGCTGCCTAATACCTGCTTCCTTTCGGGAAGCTGAGGCAGATCTTCAACGATCAGCTCGGCCATCTGGTTCAGAGTGAGAAGGTCCAGAACTTCCAACTAGGTGACATGAGACAGAAAAAACAACAATATTTGAAGTCCTTTTCTTAACACCTAACCTTAACCACAACATCACACTGACCCTTGATAGTACCTCTGTCTCATGGTTCCCCTACTTTTGCTACATCTTGGTTCTTTCTCTCTGTATTCTCCCCTTTCTTTCTCCCCCAATTCCCTCACTGATTCTACGTTTGATTCCTTTCTTGACTCTCCCCTTTGTTTTTCTGCTTTTTTCTTTTCTGAAGACTATTGAGCATATTCTCAGTAGCTGATACCCTGCCTCTGAGCAGAAGACTTTTCATAAACCTCACATGAGGGACGATACTCACTGCGTCGAACTGTGTGTTCATCAGGTACATCTCCTGCACAGTGGCGAAGCTCGAGAACCCAGCCAAGTTCATGAGTATCCACTCCAAACTGCTATTGACCGAGCAAGATCCTACAGGGAGTGTCAGCAGGTCAGAGATCAACAGATAATCAACCAGTATAATAAAATGATTGAAATGATCCACAATACAGGGTTTTAACCCTCTACTACGAAACTCTGGTGAGCCAGCATCTAAGAGGTGCTATTGGCCGATGGGGCATCTAGAAGGAGAGAGGGTGTTCAGAACAGACTAAGTAGTTTAATATAGCAGAATATAGTGTCACTTTATAGTGTCAGTTTATTACTACTGTAGCTTGTAGGTATACTGAACAGAACAAGCCACATTGGCCACAGGAGCAACCATTGGGACATGACATGGTGTCTTTGGTATTTTGGAGCTGAGGTGATTTCTTGGCACCTGTGGAGTTTTGTCGGAGCAAGAAGGGGAAGATGAAGTCTTGGTAAACCATTTGTTCTCCATCCGTAGTCATCAGAAAAGTGTTGTTGTCCATCCCAGCCACCCTGTACAGGAGACAACACGAGGGGTTAATAGTGATCCTGGCGTGTGAGGGGAGCAGCTAGTTTCGGGAACCAGGTTAACGTACAAGATCTGGAAGGTTCTGCAGCTGAAGTTTTTGCCACTGAGACAGCTGAGGTACCCTGGTGTAAGGTTCTCGAGGGAAGGTTTCAGCTCCGTGTGGAACCACAGCGTGATAAACATCTCATCCTGCAGGTCACCATCCGCTGTCACATCCACCTGGGTCAGGAGATCTCCGAGGGGCGAGGAGGAGGAATCAACATCCTGTGAGGGAAGCGGTGTAGATAACCCAGGAAGAGTTAGTGGTGCAGGTAAACATACTAATGATTGGGTGACCGGTTGTATTGTGACAGAAGTTTGTCAGTAGTGTTACTGTAATATCTGCAACAATTATGTGGTGTGTTACCACAGTAGTGTTGCAGAGAGCATACCATGTTGGTGAGCCGACCCAGCAGCATGGTGAGACTCTCAGTTAAGTGCAAGGTCAGACCGGTCAGGGTCTCTGGGGTCATGGACAGATTGGTACTGGATGCACACTGCAGGACTGTCAACACCCGGTCCACCAGATGAGGAACCTACAACCATCGCACAACAAGCTGGTAATAACAGAATGTATGTATAAATGTAATGTTGTAATAGTACTTACAGCACATGAAGAATTTAGAGTTACACTGCAGACCTCTGGGGTGTGGGACCCAGGCATGCTCTGGTTGACTGAAGACTCCATGAAGCTGGAAAATAAAAAAAAACCCAACTTAAATTCTCCCAGAATTCCATCTTACTTTTAGATCAATATTTTCAAACCAGTACTCACAACAGCCTGTGGAAAACAGCAGTGAGCTCAGAAGGGATCTGGTCGTTCAGATATCTGTTCAGTATGGGTCTGACCACATGGAAGAACCAGGACTGGACGTCTGTGGGATCGAGGGCAGTCTGGACTGGTGGTTGGACTGTGTTGTTTTTCTGTTTATAGGGGGCGGCGAGTTCGGCCAGGGTCCAATTCAGCATAGACTGCAGGAGTGTGGCACTATTCATGGTGTGGAGGTTTTGCTTGGGGGGTGTAAAAATATACATTAGTACAGGGAAGGTTTGCATGGTTGTTGTACCAATGGCAACATCTGGCAATGGGATTTGGATTACCTGCCGTGTGAAGGACACAAATCCTTTGGCAAAACTTCCCACAGGTCTGAAGGCACTAACAAAGTCATTCACCACCTATTATCACATGAACCAACAACCCAGTCATGTACAATAAATGTTATTACTTTATATAGAAATATTGTTATTTCATTGTATAATTTATCGTATCATTATTATTGCTTCACCTGTTGGACTGAATCTACTTCAGAAGGTCCTGGATAGAGAACCGGGTTCCAGGTGCTCCCGTTCACTACATTCGTCCCTGTTGCTCCACCTACAGACGACGTGATGGAACTCATCAGGCTGTCCAGCACCGGACCCACGGTAGCGTTATCCACACTGGACCAGAGCACCAGTTCTGCTTTCTGTTCTGGACTCAGAAGGTGGAGAACGTCCAGCTGCAGGAGAACGCAGAATAATGGTAGAACACAAAATGTAGTATATATATGGAGAGAGAGAATTTAACGAGAGGAGAGGAACACTCAAGGAAACTCAACACTGGACACTTGGTGGTGGTGGGGCATGTAGCCTTGGAACCAGTAGCCTTCTGATGATTACAGTTCTAGACCACCAGGAGAGCTGAACCAGCTGGGAATTGTTGGGAAGAAATGCTCTAGACCCTGCTCCACCCTGAGATTTTTACTACTGGTAGAAGGAATAATGGCGACATTTGGATCTAGCAGAGGTTCGGGGAGCTTCCTCTATTGAATTAGCAGACCTCACGTCAAAATATCTACAGAATGATCTGAAAAACATTAAACAGAATAAACACCACCAGACTTGTTCTGGAACATTCCAGGAGCTCAGCTAAACCTGACGAGGAATGCACCAAAAACAAACTTCCCTCAGGGTGGAGAGGCTCATGCTAAAGGTCATCATCTTGGTCTCTCTTTGTGAGGGAGAAACCATCAGATGGTCAGACAGATATTGGTCCCTGAGGTCCCTGAGGTTCAGGTGAAGTTGATCACAGTGTGGAGTTTGTTGTTCAGTGGTGGTGCACCGGGAACAAGGTGAGGTCATGTGATCATACCCCGCTGAAGAGAGTGTTGATAGAGCTCAGCTCTCTGATCCGAGCCAGGGCTGAGAAGGAACCAAAGTTCTTCAGGAGCCACATCTCAGTAGAGTCTCCGTCTACCACACAACCTAGTAAATACACAACACAGCAGGTCAAGGGTGGAGAAGGTTTAAGGTAGAGGTGTACTGTGTAAAAGTGGTTAAGGATGTGAAAGTTAAGGCAGGTAAGGTTTATAGTGGAGAAGAATTAAGGTGGAGAAGATCAAGGACAAAGTTGCTTTGAGAAGGTTTGAGAGGTTGATGAAAATTTTGAGATGAAAAAGATAAAGGTGCAGCAAATCTAGATGGAGCAATGAGGAGTAATGTTATGATGGAAGGTGTAGCAAGATTTAAGGTGGAACAAGGTTTACCTGCCGTGGAGTTTTTAGACAGGAAGGGCTTCATGAAGGATGAGTAGATCAAGTTTTGTGTCTGTGGGTCCAGCAAAGGAAACTGCTGATTCAGCTGCAGAACCCTGGAACCCAAACCATCATCAACACCTGTGTGTGTGTGTGTGTGTGTGTGTGTGTGTGTGTGTGTGTGTGTGTGTGTGTGTGTGTGTGTGTGTCCATACACTGCCTGGTAGTTCTTGCACGTAAAGTTGATGTTGCCTGGACAGGAGAGAAGATGTTGAGAGAGCGAGGATAGGAGCGGCCCAAGCCGGACCTCCAGCCACGCCCTGATGATGTAATCACTCTGCATGGAGGACGTGGGGTCCCACTGGAACCCCGCCGAGACATTAAATAGTGGAACCCCATCCAGACTGGAACCCTGAGAGAGAGGGAGAGCATGAGAACTTCTTGAGGAGATCAGGTCAGATCTTGTGTAAAATCTTGCAGTCTCTTACTATGAAGGTGTAGACATCATGCAGGGCTTCCAGGAGGATCCTGAGGTTCAGAATGTGCTGATCTTCTGACCCAGGGTCTGGTGGGACTCCGACACAGCTCAGAAAGTCCCTGGAGATGTCGGGGAGCTAATCACAAGACAAACACAAGGTGATTAACCGAACATCTGGAAAAACTTTTGAGGAACCAGCAGAGGAACCAAAAAGTGTGAGATTTACATTACAGGCAACGTTCTTATTCAGTCCAGAGATGTTCAAACTGGAGCAGGTTCAGGATGTGGAAGATTTAATGTGGACCAGGTTTAAGGGGTTTTTGGTGGTTTCCAATATAGAAAGTTTAGAATGGAGGTTCCATTCATGGAGACTCTTAACCTTCCAAAGTGTTTTTTGGAAGCAGAGTCAGAAACCTGCTGGAGGACCCTGATCTTCTAGACTACAGTGGATCACAGTAGGAGTAATCATTCTCAAAATGGAGAGATAGCTCTTATTATGGTCCATTGGTTCAGGAGAAATGACCTCAAGGGGCAGGAACATGAAGAAACATGAAGGTTCTGCAAATGATCTGGTGTGTGTGTGTGTGTGTGTGTGGGTTCTCATGTGACTTACACTGGTACAATTTTGCTGTGTAATGATGCTACTGGTCCGACAGGTTCCACCACGAGCATGCAACACACACACACACACACACACACACACACACACACACACACACAAAGTAAGACACTTAAAAAAGCGAGAGTGCTACTTAAATAATGAGATCCATTAGAGAATCTAGACTATAGAACCAAGAACCGCTGTTACTAGAGCATAGAACCAATATTGTTATAGAACCAAGATTTATAATTAGACGTTATAAAACATAGAACCTATAATTATTCATATTAGAACATAAAACCACTAATACTGTAGAACCTAGAACCACTATTAATATACAGCTAGTTATATCACCAAGCCTTTAAAACCCAAACCCAGAGTTACAATAGAACCTAGAACCATCGTTCTTGCAGTGAACTCACCTCGGTACTGATGTACAAAACGTACCTTAAGAGAACAGAAGATCATTAGAACCAGGACTTAGTACATGTGCTTCTGCTGGAGTGTCCAGATACTTACCAAAACGTGAAGCTCCTGAGAAGAGGAGCAGGAAGATGAGGAGGTTCCTCATGATGAGGAGAGGAACTCGAGCTCTAGAGAAATACACAGAACAATCAGGATGGTTTAGAACCCACCCCCTCTCTCTGGTCCAGTCTAATCTAGTCGAGGACAATATCCTCTAGTCTAATAGACATGGCAAGACATTCCAGAGAGATGATGTAAGTCTTCCAGATCGTCATGGTTCCTACAGACAGAAGAACATTCCTGAGGTCTCTGGCGAGACTAAACCTGATCTGGTTCTTCTACAAGAACTTCTTTTTGGCTGTTTGAGAGAAACTGAGAGTCAGAAGAACATCAACGACCTCAAACAATCCGGACACCATTTTAATCCTGACAGATGATGATGATTCTCATGATTCTAAAGGTCACAGATCATCTCTACTAAAACCTAAACCCATCAACGGGGCGTTTAGTACAGATACAGTTTAGTCCAGTCTACTGTAGTCTTTATCTTTCGTCTAGTCCAGCCCAGTCTAGTCTACTGTAGTCTTGATATTTAGTCTAGTCCAGTCTAGTTTAGTCTTTTTTAGTCTAGTCCAGTCTACTTTAGTCTTTATCTTTCGTCTAGTCCAGCCCAGTCTAGTCTACTGTAGTCTTGATATTTAGTCTAGTCCAGCCCAGTCTAGTCTACTGTAGTCTTGATATTTAGTCTAGTCCAGTCTAGTTTAGTCTTTTTTAGTCTAGTCCAGTCTACTTTAGTCTTTATCTTTCGTCTAGTCCAGCCCAGTCTAGTCTACTGTAGTCTTGATATTTAGTCTAGTCCAGCCCAGTCTAGTCTACTGTAGTCTTGATATTTAGTCTAGTCCAGCCCAGTCTAGTCTACTGTAGTCT
>JAOTRQ010060499.1:0-13651 GCA_028565875.1 Hoplisoma paleatum
TTCCAGACAAGTTGGGATATGCGAAGAGAAACATTTCATTGTACTGTACATCTGTATATGTATAATGACAAATAAAAATTGAATTTTTTTTTATTGAATTGTGACATAATTATTGCTTTAGAATCTCCACGGTACCACTCGTCACCTGGCAAACCTCACCAGAACCTCATCTGATAGATTAGTGGAAGATTCGCCATTCAGATCCTGGATTTACATTCACCGTGCTTGAGACGAGGGGTACGGCTACAGGTAAAGGACAGTCCCACAGGAAGTGTTGTGTTTTGTTGGCTGCAGTGCAACGGTTGATAAGGATGTTTAAAGAGGTTTTGTGTGCAAACCATGTAGTGTAAATATATATGTATAAATATTGACTTTTTTAAATAATGACGTGTTTTTATTTCTGTATGAACAATGATTTTTGAGATTTAGCAAAAGTTATCGGCTTTGCGCTTTTCTCCATTCCAAGATCCAAACGCAGTCAGTCTGTACATGATCGGGTCGTTTTATAGCTACAATAAAAAAACACAAAGTAATATTTAAAATGCTGTCATTTACGCTCGGAACCAGCACAGAGTCTGAACTACCAGGTTTGACAGTCGATGTTGTCACCAGTTGGTTGAGCACCACACTAAAACCAACACAAGTGCCAGTCCAAAGCCAGGATAAATAAGAGGGTTGTGTCAGAAAGGGCATCGGTATAAAAAACCATGCCTAATTAAAAATGTGGATCATTGTGTGCTATAGTGACTCCTTATGGGAGCAGCTGAAAGAATTCCTGTCCAAAAAATAATTTGGTCCGGTGTAATTATGCTTTAGCAATATTGAGTGAACAGCAATTTGAACATGGTTAAACAATGGTAAAGTCAAATATTATAAAATGTTGCTTTATATTTTAAATGTACTTAAACCTTACATGTACTGTAGTCAAGTTGTTTCGGTTAAAAATTTAAAACTGTCATAGTAAACAAAACAAGGTACATCATGTGCCTGTTCCACCCTAAAACTCTGAGCAGGGTGCCAACAAGAGATTTTTTTAAGAAAAAAGAAACATGCTACTGTACCAGCAGGTTCTGTAAGTAGCTTTCTACAAAACAGGTTTTTTACAGTAGCTGTAAATTTAGTCACACATTACACACACACAGACGATTTATTACGTCTGCCAGTTCCTGATATCCAAAAAAATCTCACAGTAACATCGAGTCGGTCAAGCTGCCTTAAATCTATTCAGGAAGGGCAACCAGCATTAAAAAATCATACCAGCTCAATAATGTGAACCACAATCTGATGTGGGGACCCATAACAAAAGCTACTGAAAGGATTAACATTAACAGTTATAAATTAGTATTTAGAAGTTATAGCCAGTATATCCATTACCCATATATACTACAAACACACACTTTTCCAAACTAATCCATGTGTGCACTACTCCAGTAGTTAATAAATCAAATTTCAATAAATCGATAAATCAAATCACATTAAGGTGGTGCAACTAGTATACTGTTATCGTACTTCTACACAAGCTCCATTTAATAAAGGCATCATGTCATGTTCACCGATTACAACAGTGTGTTTTAGACACACAACTTGTCTAATTCTCTAATCTAAACAGTGTCATTACTGAGCAGTGCTTTAGCTGAGGTTCATTCTTTTTGATGTTAGGATTTATGTCCCATCTGCATCACATGGCTGCTGATATGGTCACTTTGCTTACCATTGTTTAGATCAGATTAACATTAGAAATCATTTAAACATGTGTTTTATTCCTTTTATTAAAGTTGCGTTATTCATAACGTTTTAGAAGCATTGGTTTAAATCAGTCAAAACATAGTACCCAGTACCACGACAGGGCCAGGGGTAGCTTACTGTTTAGTATACTGGACTAGTAAACACAAAATTCCCGTTTAAAGCTTTACCACTACCAGTTTGCCACTGTTGGGCCCTTATCCCAAGGTTGCACAAAATCATGTTCAGTCATAAGTGTCTGCTATATGCTGAAAATGTAAAACATGCAAGTTATTGGCTACTTGGCCCTTGGTCACTGGTTTAGATTCTCTAAATTATGTACGTTTCTGGTAATTAATTGTAAAACAAACTTTGTTAACAATTAGAATTCACTTGTCAGCTTTGCTATTCACTGGGGTTTTCATTAAACTTTCATGATATTAGTAGCTTAACTTTTATCTGCACTCAAGGGTTCGTTATCTGATCTTTATAAAATCTGGGTGGGGTTTTTTTTTTATCTGAGTGACAGATGAATACATCCAGTTTTTTTGGTCAGGCAAGTCCACAGGGAGCTTTATTTGTTTTGTAAGTGATTAGAATCTCAAAAAAATGGTTTCATGTTCAATATACTCTGAAATGGATATGAGCAGAGCACAACAGCAAAATACAAACCAGCTCACTTCTCAGTAACCTCATATTGTGTCCCGTGTGAACGGTGCACTTGAATATTGTGTTTATCTCTTATGTGTCTGTTTGAGGTCACTGTTGGAATAGAAGCAAACTTCATCGGCTACAAGTATGATGAAAAGCCGCATGCAATGAATTATGAATAAAACCAAAACAAAAGTCGTCTCATCGCGTAGTTTGATGAATTTAAATTAGTGATGAATGTTATTCACATATACAAATCACATATTAAGCATTCGCATGGTGTTGAATATAATCAAATAATAAAAAGTTTCTATCTTTAAAAACTTATTCTTAAAAACACAGATGACAATCAGTACTTGGATTTGATCAGATCCAGCGTACATGATTCAAACATTAGAATCATACACCTACCCAAAAATGTATGCTTTATCTACATATGCTTGTAGTGTCCTGTTTTGCTATAGGTTATTTCCATATATTTTGCATGTGCACATTACAGTCTATAAATATACAATTGCTACATATACAGTATATGTACCCACTTCTTACTGTAGACAATCTGTTAGCACAGCATCGGCATTGACATAACTGTGTTTCCAGATCTTACAGGAGAATTAATGGCTATGAAGCTGATATTTATTTTTGTAACTGTAAAAAAGCAGCATTAGCGTAAAACCTGGATTCAATCACTGATTAACCACGAGAAGTGATCATATCTTTATTTCAGTCAATAACAGACAAACACAATCTGCTAACACATTTGTTTCTATTGAATATCTGTTAAAGACATCGATTAGTAATTTATGATGCAGACAGAAAATATAAATGTGAACCGTTGTAATTATTAACTAGTAATTGAGCATATGGCAGCTTTGTTTCCAGTAATTGCAAGGGTAAGGGCTGGAAAAGTTTAGATGAATCTAAGGGCCTGTAAATAGAGGAACTAAAATATATCAACACAACTCTTTCATTGTTAAGCTAATAAACGGTCATTGTTTGTGTGCTAGTTTATTTGTCTAATTTATCAAACTATATTTTTCTAATGAGACAAAAAGTGAACATCCCGATTGTCTGATGTTACCTCGGCCCGATGTGCGTGATATGATTTAGGCCATTCTCAAAATGGTTGTGATCTGAGTAAGCAGAGAAGGGCAGTGGCACCACGGAATCTGTCAGTGAATTGCGACATGAGTGTATGTAGATCGAGATGTGTTACTTTTAATTTGTGTGTTCTTTATACTACAATAACAAGAAAGTTTCATTTACATAAAGTTGAATGCTGTGAGGCAGAAACAACAAGGCCGACTTCATATCTCACTATAGATGCAAAACTAATAGATTATAATGACCCGTCAAAACAAATACAGCATATGCTGGTTTAGTTCATGACAACAGTGTTGGTTTGTGCTATTATTGATTAAAAAGCCAAATGGTTATCAGCTAAGTAGCAGCTATTTCCAAATACAATCGTGTTATTTACCATTTCGAATAGTTTTGATTCATTTTTATTGAAACAATGTTACATTCAATAATTGTACTACAGTACATGATCATAAACTATGATCTTTAAACCTTTTCATCTAGAGCATCTCAGCTTTTCATTATTGGCATGCCTGAAATCCCTGTGTGACTGCACGACAAAAGATACTACTCTTGTACTTCTGGCACAATTAAACAATGTCTTTCCAAGAAATGACTAAAGTAAAAACACAAAGATATAGAAAGAACATGCTGAATTTACAGAATTCAGTCACAATAAATGAAGACAGGAATAATTCCTTTGTTTCAGATAACATTTTAGAAAGCTCAGTATCCGTCTGCCTTACTTCCTGCCACTCAGACATCATTATCTACCTCGAACAATTTAATGACAACAGCTTCATGTGGCTGGAGCCTTAGAGACTGAAGGGACACTGAACCGATTCGATCTAGACCTGTACTGGTTACAAACATGCCATCATCAGGTAAGCCTAGAAACCACTGCATGTCCAACAAGTGAGGCTCCGAACCCAGGTTAAACAACACCAGGAGGTTAACACACTCCCATGAACGGAGGAACCCCAGAGGCTGTCCAGCTGTGGAGTTAAAAGTGAGATAGGTGAAGCCGCCATAGAGTAGCGCTTCTTCATGAGAGCGAGTACGACGAAGAGACCTGAAGAGAGCCGTGGAGTGTAGATGGAATTTATTCTGAAAGAAAAATAAAGTAGTGTTATACAAACTGTGCTTGTTAAAAGGCTTTGTACAAAATGGTAATGTATCTGTGATGTGATGTTGATCTGACATTGGGTTGAGGTCAGAGCTCTGTGCAGATGATTGACCTCACAAAGAAATAAGAATATGAACATATTTCTTAGGAAGGTGCTGAGTAACAGCAAATAAAAGAAAAGCTTGTGAGGTTCAAATATAGCAGCTATTAATAATATGAAGTGTTTTTCTTTAAGTACATTTTTATAATGATGCAATTTAACATGCTGTCTTCTGCTTACTGTTGTCTGGCTGAATTCATCACTATTACTAAACACCGGAGTCCCAGGGAGGGTCATCATCAACACCAGGAAAAGTTTTTGCATCTCTGATGATATCGGTCCATCCATCTGCAAAACATCCCACAATACAAAACGATGATCAGCAGAAAATAACTAACAAGCTCTGTGATCAACATTTTCAGCTTCCAAAAAACACAGTCGATGTTCTAACAATGTGACACAGTCACATTATTATAACCAACAGCTCATATAGAGAAACCGCCACGTGTGGCACAGAGTGGAGTTCACTGCAGTGCATATCACAGTCGCTGAGGGGATGTGGAGGAGAATCTATAAAGGATCCGAACATCAAGAAGTACTTGATAATGTAGTCTCGGACATTTATAGCCATGTCACATTTTACATCGTGTTGCTGGAGAACCCGACGATCAAGAGCTGCAAAGATGGATTCATCTACAAATTTGTGACAAACCCACCAAGCCAGCTCAGGAAATGTGACTTTCTTCATGGGTTACATTCTGTAGAGGTCTCATTGGAAGATGTGATTTGACACTGTATAAGCAAGCAGAAGACAAAACTGACAAAATGTTTCCTTTCAATTTATTATAATTTTTTTTGCCTAATTTTGTAATATTAAGTTACACTGAGCTTCTAGTTCACCCCCAAACAAGACTGGATAACCTGAAGGAAATTTCCTAAGCAAATCATGCAAAATCACACACCTGCAGACAAAAACTGCTGTGACCACTTTCCAGCAACATTCAAGTCGTGTTTGTTGAGTTAAATGGCAAAACAACCAAGCACAGCAACAAAATATACTCCAATAAAAGTTTGCATGTGTAACCGCTTAAATTATTCACGGCCTAAAATACTAAAACACAAAAATTTCATTATTATTTAGGAATGGCACCTAGAATACCTAGAAGTAATTTAGAGCAACCAATGCTTCTTTGCATGCTTTATAAGGTAGACATTTTCTTAAAGAAACCCACATGGACAATGAAGAATATGCAAAACCCTCTAGCCAGTAATGATGTTAGAAAAAACAGAAATCCCTAAAATGCATGTTAATGTACAGCACATAATAATTAAATACAATTATTCCTTATAAAGAGCCAAAAAGTCATCACAGTGTGGGCAAATGTTTTTGAATATTGCAACACCTTAAAATATACCATGTTTTATTATATTGTAATTATCATAAAATTATATTGTTTATTCAAATAAACAGTTTATTGATTTCAACACATAACGGAAAATCTTTCGGTCAGGTGCATAAACATTTGAACAAACGTAAATCCGTAAAATAAAATATGCTGCAAAACAAATTAAGCAATTGTTTTTAATTCTTCATTTACCAAAATGCTTCTGCCTCATACACTTTAAAATCAAGAGCCTTATCGGGGTTGCCAGATAGCATCCAAAAGTCAAAGATAACCTATCAATTAAACCTTTGCTAGCAGGCTGGATGGAAAAAATCTTTCTCTTTGGTCAGTTTATGTATTACAGTTAGCATTATATGCGGTTAAAGACTGGTTGAATGACTTCTAATAAAAATAGACCTGAATTTGATCTTTTGAAGAAAAGGAATGTTGAAACCCCCAATTTGGGCAGCACCAGCTTAATCATTAACTGTAAAACAACAAAGATCACAAGGTGCCCCAATGCTCCTCTTATTCCCTTTAGCTACTCACTAAACGTTTCATACTACTTCTTTAAAACTGCTTTGAATTATCACGAGTAATGAGGGAACACTTGTGAAACTATATGTTTAACGAAGTAACTAGGTACAATCAATTTTATTAAATATTCCCATAGATATAATCCAAAGTCTTAGAAAAGTTGCAGCTATGACTGAAAAGATTTCATTTCTGAAATAGAGCTTACAACAAACTCACAATCAGGTGTCAAATTACTTCACTAATAAAGTACCAGTAAATTGTAAAGTGTTGTTACCTGTTGAATAATCGATTTCTACATTAAATATCTATAATCACTTAAATATCTACTCACTCTCCAACTTGGCCAGTCTCCCTGCAACGTCTTCAGATTAGTTTCCATCACTTCAGCTATTTCAGAAGCAGACAACGGAGAGGTGGAAAGAGGGACAAGAGACTTCGAGACCAGCTCCACTTGGGAGCTGTTTATAACAGTATCGAGCTTATTCTGTGAATTACCCATCAGTCTGACCATTACAATCCTGCACAAAAAACAAACTGTTAGTTTATAAATGAAATACCATGTATCCGAATCATTCTGAAATAAAAAAGACGACATTACCTTTCATTGTTTTCATTACTGTACTCATTGATCAGTTCCCTCCACACTTTCAATGTCTAAAATTTGAGAACATGCAACAAATCATGCAACTACAGCGTTAATCAGAACTGTACACCAGTGCATCTTCGAATCAATTTACCTTCTCAAAAAATGCAGCATCAGCACTGCAGATTTCAAATCCTGACACTCCATGCTCAAGCCAATACCTTAATGAATCCTTGGAGAGAATGTTTTTAGCTTCTATTAGTGGTGTATCATGCATTATGAAAGCTTGAACCATCAGAAATGCTATGTGTGGGGTTAGTTTACAGTAAGTAGCTGTGCATATTTTACCTGGCTATTAGAAAGCATCTCTGTAGCATTACTGAACTCCGATCCACTGGGCAGATCTATCTCACATAGGTCTAGAATGATCTTTACACCTAAATAATCACATTTAAATACAAATAGACTTTAACATTTTCAGCATCTAGCGAATGTCTGAGCAATTGAGGGTTATAAATGTTATTCAAGAGAACAAAAGCTCCAACCTAGCAATGGTGGGGCTTGTACGAGCTTGTCCACTAGGCTACAGCTTGCCAATAAAGAATTGATTTAGTTTTAATTCTGTAATAGTTAAAAAGTTCTGACACAGACAAAATTAATATAAATATGACATGCATTAATAGAAGTATGTCAGATGTTGAACATACAAAGAAACAAACACAGACAGAAATTTCCACTCTATGTTCTAATATAAATGTATCACCTGTAACTCAGGCCGCACTACACCCAAGTTTTCAGCGTTGTAATACAGCACAATGTCCTTAAATCTTATTGTGACCACCAAAAGCCATGAATATAACTATAACTATATTATTAGTTCATTCAGAAACACAACAATCCAGTTTTGGACACATCTGGCTACACGTTGCCATCTAGTGTCCCAATGTGTCCAAAGCACAGCTGGTTCTTATCCATAAACGACACAAAGTGCATTAACTGGATATAACACAAACCTGATACAATAAAGGAAAATAAAAACCAAAACCAGGAAAACAAACACAATTAATTAAAATGCTGTATGTATAAACACACATTAACATCATTGTACATGTTTACTTCAAATTCATAGATAGATCTGTTTGTCAGTCTCGGGTTTTTGTGCCAAACTACATCTTAAATATTTATGAATAGAATCTTCCAGAACTTTATTCCAAAATCTTATTCACCCGTTCTATCCCTTTGTTTATACCTGCTTGGTGACTGTCTGTAATGAGCTGTTGTGTCTGAGGCAAGGTCCCGAGTCTTGGATCAATCTGAGTCAGGTTATAAATGGAAACACCATGCCTGAAAAGTCCTTCTAAAATCATTACCTCAATCCCTAATGACTTGAGGTAAAGAAGTTTCTCGGATACTCCTGAATAAAAAAAAAAGATGTCAACAGAATTAACAATTTAAAAAAGCATTTTAAACTTCACAGCCAATATATGATTGCAATTTGGACATATTTCTTGTTTGCCCAACAATTACCTAACAAAGTTTTTACATTATCAATAATACTTTCCTACGAAATGCTTAAAATAGTTTAGCATACATGCATTTGTTACATTATTTAATTACAAATATACAAAACCATTATCCAATGTAAAGCAATATTGTTAGAACTAATTGTTGTTGTCTGTACCATTCATTTGATTTAATAACACAAATCTCAATACACTACACCAAAATAAACTTTCAAGTTACAGTTACATACAGAAGAAGACAATAGTTTAAAAAATAAAATAAAATCTGAAGAACCTTGGAGGAAGAAGGTTAGTTATGTAGTTAGTGTTTAGTAAAGAGGTGAGTTTTAGTCTCTTTTTAAACACAAAAAGACTCAGAAGTTCTTTTAGAAGACTTTATTTGTACTTAATAAATAATAAGTGATTTTAGAGATAACGCTCAAACATTTATTGTTAATAAACAACTTACTGCTTATTGCTCCTGACCCTGTACTCTCCAGGAACAGGCCTGGCTGTAGGCGATAGAAAAGTTCCCTCTGCCACCAGTGAGGGTTGCCAGGTGCAGGCCGTGGCGTTTGTATAATCACAGCAATAGCAATACCCAACATGCAGAGCCAGCTCACCCAGAAAAGCAAAACCAAGCGAGAACGGAACTTTTTCCATCCTGGTCCTCCAGCAACTAACTCCTCTCTGGTAAGAGGTTTCCATGTATCTGGGTTAGTTTCAATTTCAGAAACCAGCAAGGGGAATGTCTCTGAAGCACCAAGACTGTCTGCAGGTCTGAGGCCTGGGCCGACCACACTGCCATAGCCAAGATCACCCTCCATCTTCAGTGTCATTCCTGCTTACTGAAAGAAACTGATGGAGATGGTAGCAAAATACATATAAAGTCAGAAAATAAAAGCCACAAATGTTTTGACAAATTTTTAAAATAAGGTTACATGAGTATTTACCAACCTGATTGTCATATGTATGCTACAAGTATGATATTATTATAAAATATAAGACAAGTTATAAAATATAAGACTTTCTTTACTTACCTTAGAAAAAACCTTTAAAAACTCTTTTTAAAATGTAATCTCCTGCGTCCTGTTTACACTATTTCATCTATACTAAAATGTTTTTGCTCACAGATTGTTGCACCTCTGGTCTTTTCTCTCCGAGTCAAATTGTAATACAAGTTAAGAGTAGTCATGCCATAAGAGACTAAGTAATTAGTACAGAGGTGGCAAGATGCCACACCTAACACATTTGTTACATATTGCACATTAAGCGGTCAAACCGTTAACAGTTAACAGGTGAACTAAAGTTCATTTAGTTATATTCGAATTCAGTATCTCAGTTTTGTTTATTTAAATGAATGTTATTTAGAAACTGTAGGATTATTGAGTGAAATATAAGTTTGTGTCGTCTTAGATGATTCTGAGATAGATCTCTATTGTGGAACCCAACCCAAAACTGGCATGACAACGTGAAAACAAGAAATAATTTAATTGGGGAACAAAGGGGGGTAAACATCACATTGTATTGTGATATTTTTAATGAACTATATAATTTTTTTCACAATTTATATACATGTAGTAAAATTAAAAATACATTATTTCGCAGTGGTATCTTTATTTAAACCTTGGTGGCTGTTACATATTGTAATTTTCCTAAAACAAATATGACAAACCCTGGGGTAGGGCCTGCCTAAAATTACATGCCATCTTATTATATTTTATATTTACCACTCCATTCTTATAGCGATTATTATTAGACATTTTCATGTTCCAGTGTTTGCGTAGGTTTGACATGCAGTCGCCTTAATTGGAAATACTTAAATTATTCTCTGTGTTGCCTCACAGCAAAAAGTGGGTTTCCTCCAGGTACTCCGGTTTCCTCCCACAGTCCAAAAACATGCACGAGGTTGATCGGAAATGTGAAATTGTCCAGTCGTCTCACAAGTTCCTACCACTTACTGGTGGTTGTTGTCAGGAAGGGCATCCGGACGGAAAACTCTGCTCCAAACATTACCGTCCTACCCTGGGAACTGGGAAAATGGACGATAAATGAATAGATAGAGAGATGGTATGTAAGAAATGTATTCCAAATAAAAGCCCTTATATGTCACCACAAATTAAGGAATCGTGTCAAATTCAAATAATGATATCACTCACAATAGTAATCCAACCACAATAATCTCATTTTAAAGTGGCAGCACATTTTGTTTTGGTCAGATTTGCCACCAACCACTTATCTCCCAATCATGAAGTCAGGAACCAAAATTACAAAAAAAAAAACATTTAACTACATTGAATATAAGGCGTTATTGTTATGAAACAATGATACGTGTTGAATTTGAAGACAAACAAAGGAGTTGCAACAAAAAAAAATTAATTTACACGATGACTGATCCCTGATACTTCAAGTATCTCAGCATAGACATTTCAAATTTTCTTTCTTCTTTTATATTTCTTTTATAGTTTGTTAGTCAGTATGCAGATGAGTCATCAAATTGATTAGGTAAACAATTGTTTGAAAAAATTAGGAATGAATTATGCTGAGACAAAAAATATAAGTTGTAGTTAATTGTATTTGTATGTAAAATTGTTGTATGTAATTGTAGATTTTGTATGTCACATTTTATTTTCATTAATAAACCTTATTAGCATGGCCATTATGACAATAAGAAACACAATTGAGACATTAAATTAGTCAAATAATTGTAACTAAAAAATAAAAAATTGTAATGAAATTGGTGGGCTATTCACTACCAACAATTTGCAATTTGTCAGTAGTCTTTTCTGATAAAACTAAATATTAGCCTGTGTGTGAGGAATGACATCACTCTCACTCCTGTTTGTGTGTGCGTATGAGTGTTTGGACCCATAGCGAAATTGTGTCAATAACTGACACCTGCTGGATCTTAAAAATCCCCCAAATCTCTATCTTTGATATTCTTAAATACCATTAATAAATAAGATAATCTTTTATTAGTCCTTGGGGAAATTACATTGAAACACCAAAGGGATAGCAATAGTGTAACCGAGCTTTCTGGCGAGTCCGTTAAACTAGTTAGATAAGAATATGCACAGAACACACGGACACGAGATTAACACAAGTAGAACTCTTTCTTTATTTAACTCTCAATCTTTCGTCTCTCATACATCACTCTCGCACAACAATCCTATAGGACACATCATTTAATTATGAACCCTCATCTAACAATCTGTTACATATGCCCCCCCCCCCCCCCATTTATAAATGTCCCATTTATACATGGAGAAAAAAAAATTCAAACATACCCAAACAAACACTCAAAATCCCCAATTTGAAAAACATAAATCTTTTTCCAACAAAAACAATTGAGCACGACAACATAACCCTTACCATAAATGGCAACCGTTCCCACATTTAGTAAAAAACAAAATCCTGAAGATTCGAAGGGGCACGCAATGCTCGTCCCATGCAGGATACTATGTGTCAAGACTCTGGACCCCCGAGAGTTTCCCCCAGTCCAATACCAAAACTGTCTGGACTCGGTTGGGTGGCGGGAACAAGAACTTCCGGGGAAGAACCACTGACCGAAGAGGCCACAGAAGGTAGTGACAACGTATGTGGTTTTAGTCTGTTATGGTGAACTACCTGTGCACGCTTTCAATGCTTCCCGAACATTTTCACATCAAAGCTTCCTCCAAATCTGTAACACCCTGTGTTACGATCTAGAACCGAGGTGAAAGTAAAAGTGAGAATAATAAAACACTGAATCCCAAGATGCGGAGTAATATTGATTTAACCTTCTCATTAACGAAAAAAGGAATTAAATAACTGAGTATGTTACAGGCCAATCACTCGGCCCAGTGGTTTCGGCTTGGCCTGGACTCGAACCCAGGTCCTCCGATTGGCAGCCTGCCAGCTATGTGATATGCCACTCGGCTGACGAGCTGAACTGAACCCAGTGAGAATAAACAAACTAACGGTTACACCATACAATAAAAACACACGCCCGATCGCCCCACTCCCTCGAGAGGACGCCGAATCGGGTAAAACGACCAACACAAAGAGCTTCCGAACAGGGTGGAAAGCTATAGCACGCGCGAGGCGGGCTGACTAATCAACAAAAGAAAACACAGGGCTGAAGACCGCACTGACTTGCGCTCTGTCCCTAATTCAACAAAAAACATCTAGTACCTCCTACCTTCCAGTAGGTGTCCTCCTTCGACTTTCTAATCAGTCCCCGGAGTACCTGTGTCCGCTATCTTGCTCGCACATGGAAATATTCACGCAAACTGGACGGCGATGAGTGAGACTGATCACCTGAGTGAGTTGTCAAAACGCACACGCGCTGAAATCGCATACGAAGAGAACGCTGCCTGCGGGGCGCGCCACCAGACGAACGCCTTAAATCCCATCAGACAGCTGATACCAATCCCAGGCTAGACGCGTGACGTAACGCGACCAGACCCCCTGCGGCCACGCCCAACCATCCCGACCTCTACCGCGTCACGCCGGGGCGACTGCCTAACACCCTGCTCATAGCATTTGGCAAGTGATGGATCTATTCCTGCAAGAAAACGTCAAAATTTCTGTTGTTCTTATGCTGACTCTCCATACTCTGGAAATGCCACCTGCACCAGTCTGGAATTGTCCGCAGCGTAGACCTCAAGGTTCTCTTTAAAGCAGTGGTTCTCAACCTTTCTAATGCCGTGACCCCACAATACAGTTCCTAATATTGCGGTGACCCCAAACCAAAAAATAATTTTGGTGGCTACTTCATAACTAATTTTGCTACAGTTATGTAAATACCTGGTATGCATTATGTATTCTCATTGCCACAAATCAAACATAATGATTAATCACAAAAACAATATTATATGTTGAGAAATATTTTTTACTTATTCCAAATAAATAACATTTCACCATGCCTTAGCATGGGTTTAAATTAGTGGTGGGACTTGATTAAAAATTTTAATCGAGTTAATTACAGGGTCTGTAATTAATTAATCGCAATTATTTTTCTACTAAAATGTTGAATGAATGCAC
>JAOTRQ010060510.1:0-10000 GCA_028565875.1 Hoplisoma paleatum
TGGTCGCCCGCCGCATTAGTTGGTACCCCAAAAGTAGCCCGCAGCTTCAAAAAGGTTGGTGACCCCTGCTCTAGACTATATCCAGACATGCCTTCAATGATGCCCCACCCGAGAATCTAAACTATTTGTATTACAGCTATAATGATACAATCTAAACACTCACCACGATACGATTCATGAACTTGAAAATGAAATTGTAGACAAAGTGTTACTGTTATCCTGTGTTACATTTTCAGCAGTGTTGAGGGGGCAGATTTGGGCTTGTAATTATAAAAAAGGACATTTATAATCTACTCGTGTTAAATGAGCTGGTACGCCATACACACTATTCAATTTCCCTGAGGGAACCACCCAAAGGGATCAATAAAGTTCTATCTATCTATCTATCTATCCATCCATCCATCCATCCATCCATCCATCCATCTCTATCTATCCATCCATCCATCCATCCATCCATCCATCCATCTATCTATCTATCTATCTATCCATCTTATCTATCTATCCATCCATTCGTCCGTCCGTCCGTCCATCTTATCTATCTAATCTATCTATCCATCCATCTTATCTATCTATCTTATCTAATCTATCTTTCTAATCTATCCATCTATCTAATCTATCCATCCATCCATCCATTGAATCTATCTATCTATCTATCTATTTATCTATTGTGTCAAACAGCAAATTAGACAGTAACATATATGAACATTATTTACCTGGTAATGTCATGTTTGTAATTGTGGTTCGTCATGTTCTACAGACTGCGGGAGATGAAGTCAAACTCCTGTCTGAGAACATCTCGTACAGATGACTGAACAAGAAACGACGGTGGAGATTGAAGAACCATAATGGACTTTTATATTCTGTCACTAAATGTGTTTGTGTGTAAGAGCTGTGTAGTGCTGTGTGTGTAATTGTGTTTGAAATCCTCACTTTAACTTGAATTTGGGTGTTTAAGACACGTACCAGACACTCAGGATAATGAAACGACTGTCGTTATGTGACGTTACCGCAGCATCGACACTTTGTGGTGTTAGTTCTGGTTTGTTCTGACGTCTCGTTGACTCACTCTGTGGTAATAATCATCCTCGTTGAGATTTACAGCAGTTTTACAATCTTCAGACTTCACATCTCTATGAATACGGCATTGCACTGGTTAAAGCCAAAGTGTACTACCAAACTTTGGTACCAAACTTTACCAAACAGGATTTGACCAAACCTGCAAATTTGTTTGTTGATTTATTGACATTAACATTACAAAATATTTAGATATTTATTTAATGCACTTTATATAATGCATGTGTTTATGTACTGTAGAATACCATTTAACGTGTGGGCATTCCAGTACAGCTTTTCTATGTTCTCCTCACCCTTTGATTTGTTTTGGAACTACTACACATAGATGAATGTATTTATATCATGTACACATTTTATAATTTTATATTAATTATATCATTTGCGTTAAACGGACCAGTTTCTTATATATTGTATTTATTGTTTGCACAATTTTATTGTACAAAATATGTTTTTGTGTCATGCTTTTTTGTCAAATTTGTAAACACAGGGACACATCTTTGCTTGATTTAGTAAAATGTACTTTACAGAAGTTTAGGATGAGATGATTCTCTGCTTGGAAATAAAAATGTTAAACAAAAGAGTCATTGTCTGACATCATGTACTTATTTAAGCATGCAACAGAACTAATCCAAACTAATCAATAAGTTACCACGGCTTCTGACTAGTGGGTAGAGCCTCCGGTTACTAGAAGGTTGGGGGTTCAAATCCAGGATCTGCTACAAGGCCACTATACGTCCTGGAGTATGACCTTTAATCCTGTCTGTAAGGGGTATTGTACGATGACCAACCCTGCTCTCTGACCTCGACTTCTATACAAGTTGGGATATTTGAAGAAGGATTGTTGTTATACTTTATCTCTGTATATGTGTAATGACATATAAAGGCCTTTTGTTCTATAGCAGTCAGAACACAGTGCAGCACAGTTACAGAAACATCGAGACGATATTGAGAAGGTAGTAATTATGTTATGCTTATCATGTATATTAATGTAAAATTTGGGATATTAGAAATATTGCATTTCAGGATATATTGCATTACACTCTGGTCATCCTGTTGTTGGGCTTGATCACTATTTCTGCTGATACGTGTGTCCAACTCCCTTTATTCAGGAAATCTTCTGTCAGTCCATCGGTTATGGAAAATGATCCACGGTTTACAGATTTTCTCTACGTACAGGATTCTGCAGTATCTGACGAAAAAAAAATTCAAAATATTAAAGAAACATGTTTTTATTCAACCGAGTGTCTATTCAGTTTGCCAGTATCTTCAGCACAGGTGCCGCTCTAGGAAATCTTTAACAAAAACAGCAATTACGGCTGTAATGTCGGCCTCCGAGTGCTGAGAATCACGAGGACTGTTTTTTTTTTTTTGCACGGGTTGCAGTTTTTGTGGTGTTGTAGCTCCATTATCCTGTTTTCACACTGTTCATAGCAGAGTGAAGATGGACAGCAAAAAAGCTCCACCGCCGAGCCCCCCTGAAGATAGTAGAGAGGAAAAAGTTTACGGGAATGTCCTTGCAGAACTGGAATCTGTAGATCTACCATTAGGGACAACTTTAAGGTAATCGTTTACTTCCATTTATATGGTTCTGTGTTGTATATGGTTCTGTGTTGTATATAATAATGACATATTACACTAAACTGTTGAAGAGCTTTTGTGTCGTCAGTTTCTTTAACAAATTCACTTTTCCTTCCAGGGAAAAAATGAATTGAATTCACATAATTTTTAAATTGTTTGCGGGTGTTCGGATGCCACTTTGTGTCTGTGTACGTGCCTGGCTGGTTGGTAGCACTGCTGAGATTTGAACCTGGATGAGTGGTCTGTCACCACCAGACTGTTTATATAATACTTGTGTTATTTATCTAAATGTGAAAGATAATTACAGGTTATTACTGTGTTATAACCAATCTCTCTCTCTCTCTCTCTCTCTCAATGTCTCTCTCCCTCCACGTCTGTCTTTCTCTCATATATGATCAAATTAAACAAGACAAAGAGTCCAAGCTGACTTTTATAGAACCAGTTATGTTAACTAGTAACACATTAGCTTTGACAGGTCAGATGGTTGTTATGACTTTTCCTGGACTGCTTTGTTAGAAAACAAACCATTTTTGTAAAGTTTTAACTCCTAATTTTGCAACCGTGTAATCTAACCTGGCTACAACAGGTTGCTTAGTCAAATTAATACTAACACACTAAATAGGCCACTTAATGAAGTGGACGCGACATTATCTCGTGTCCTACATAGTGCACGAATCTAACACACTCGGTGTTATTTAAGACCCGGGTGCTCGGTGAGACATGTCTCCCCCTGCCGGTGGCGGCCGCTCAGTGCAGGTTTCAGCCCGCATTGTCATAAATTAACAGTGTGATGAAGAGCGAGTAACATGGCGGAGAATGAAAGCTTAGAGACTGTAACCGAACATGAGCGCATTTTACAGGAGATTGAAAGCACGGACACGGCCTGTATCGGCCCGACACTCCGGTAAGACATTCCGGTTCGTTCTGTTTGACGTGTCCGGTTCACTGAAAGACGAATGTATTCGGGCCTTTGTTTGCTAAGCTAGCAGCTGTGTAGCTAACGTCACTAAGTTCTTCTGTGCTTTTAGCTTAGCTTATGTGACACGGCAGGGCGGCAGTGTCAGTCATTGGGTGTTATTACCATTCATTGCGTGTTAATTACGGCTGATAGGACATTACTGGGGGTAAAAAGGTGAGGCCGGGTCAGTAGAGCTCAGTCTGACCACCGCGGCTGCCAAATCTAAACTACTGACATTTATGCACCAGACGTGACAGCTCGTTTTTTACACTGAATTGTAATAAATAACAACAACAACATAAATGTAATAAAGTGGCTGACCGGTGTGACAGGTTGTAACCACAGCATTGTTCACTAATACTGTCACAATGTCTGTCACGTGACCAACAGGCTGGAACTGGTTTTTGTTTAAGACCTTGGACCTGAGTCTAGTCACAAAATTAAACTGTGGTGTTCCCCAAGGGTCGGTATTAGGACCTGTTTTGTTTACATTATAAGCACTATAGGAACACCCTTCTGTACTGGGTGCTGCATGTACCACAATAAAATGCACATGAACTAAGTTCTAGGTTCCACTGTGAACTGTGTGGCCACTTCCGAAACCCCCAAAACAGAATACGAGACCCTGAAAAGAAAGATATCAGACCCCTTCAACACCAAAAAGGTGTTCCAATGGATCCGGTTTAACATGTACATCTACATGTACATATACTTATAACCTGTAGACCTGAAAAGGCGAGTATCAGACCCCCAAACGGCAAGCCATCGCATCCCAAAAGGAGCGCACCCGACCCCCGAATAGAGGATTAAACCACAATAAGAATATCCTGTGATCGAAAGAGGGGAATCAAATCCCCAAAAGGAGAACATCAGACCTCAAAAAGAGGAAGAAAGGAACAGAACCTTAGAACAGTTAGAACGGATATCAGACCCCTGAAAGACAGAGGATTAAATTTTAAAGCTTTATGGACACAATCACCTGGTGGAGGCTTAATGACTTGTTTGGTAAATCACGGTGGGATTAGATCTGTCAAGAGTCACATGAAATATGCATGTGTTTACTTTAATACTAGATGTGTATTATTATTTTTAATTAAAAGAACTGGTTTAACCAGTAGTGAAACTTAACCCAGATAAGTGCAACAATCCGCTGTCGTGGGTTTTCATTCAGAAGTGAGTTATATTGAGCCTGAAGCACGCCAAGTTCTCTTCAACGATACATCAGGACTCTGTTTATTGTAAACATTCGAGTCTGAAGCTTCTCATCAGCGGTAACCTGACCCGGCGTTTACCTGCACCATCCACTCGCTCCTTGTCAGGATGTGGTGAATTTGTAAATGGTTTTGGGTTTCAGTCCTCATCGCCTCTGCTAACACAGGACAGGAAGAGAGCCACATTCGGCCTTTTTAACAACAGGAAGAGGAACCGCTTTTTCTGTTCTTGTGTTTGCATTCATGCCCACAAGAGACGGGCACAGGGGTCGGGCCACTTTTCAACATCTGGACAGTCATCCATCATCTGTTTTACCGTGATATCCTGGTGTCCTGATCTATCACACCTGCTTGACTGTGGGAGAAATACGGGGTACCCTTCCCCCCAAAAAAACAAACAAACATTAGATCCCATAAATAAGTTCAGATTAAAAATGGAACATCAGATCCTAAAATGGATTTCATCAGACGCTAAAAATGATAACGTCAGACTCCCAAAAGGACATCGGACCATAAAGAGGAGAACATCAGACCCCCAAAAGGACATAAACCCCAAGAAGAGAACATTAGATCTTAAAAGGAGAATATAAGACTTTAAATGTGTCTGTGTCATAAGAATTATAGTGGATTTTTTCTGTACAGTATTGTAGAAAGATCTTCTCTTAAACCTAAAACCTTCTGAACAAAAGCAACAGCAGTACATTTCCAGGAAGCACCTGCAGGGTGAACGGTCGACCTTCACTTCCTCTACACCAGCAGCCAGCTAGGCCTGATTATCCTGTCATCACAACACCAGCCGTACTAACTGACCTTCAAAATCACTTCTTCAAAATCAATTCTTTAAAGGAAAAGAGTCATATTCCACGTCATTAAATTCTCTTTATTTCGAATGCTGCTGTCGGGTGTCGCCACAACCGATCGTGATTCGCTCGATTGATTTGGCATCGTTTTTACGTCAGACACAACCCATCGTCTTAACCCTTATAATCCCATCTTGATCACAGTCTGATACCTGGCTCGGACGGAACTCTGTCAGTCTGATTTCCATTTTAAAGAAGCAGTAAAGCCAAGCAGATGAGATTTCCGACGTACGGGACATCATCATGGTTCACGTGTTATGGCTGCGTTACGGCTTTATTACCTCGACAGTATTTTATATGAGTCTGTCTGTGCTTTCTAAATGTAGGTTGTTTGGAATCCTGGATGCATTATTATCCTGCGTAGTGAGTTATCTTCAAAAATAAACATTATATTTGGAATAGAACAAGAATCAATCAGAAAGGGAATAAGTTCACTCACAAAGTAAACATGGCAGCCATGTTGAGACTTTGTTGTTTGTGCATGTTAATAAGTTATCGTCGATGTTTAATATGTATAAAGTAGGGCCATCGATCGATTGGGAGGGGGGCGAGGTACAGCCGTTTTCCATGACCCTCGTTACGTCTTTGTATGCCAGGGTTTTCAGCCAAAAACGAATTAAATCATGAATGCATTAATAACCACAATCTGGCAACATGTTACATGTTTGTGTGTACACCGTGCAGATCCGTCATATAAAAGTAAAGTCATATACTGAATTACCTTTTATGATTTAATGATTGTTTATAGAATTACTTTCCTTTTTGTAGCATTAGAGTAGAATTGAACGCCTCTACTTCGTCATTACACAACCAAATTCCAATATGGAAGTTGGGGTCAGAGTTCAGGGTCGGCCTTCGTACAGGGTTCCTGGAGCTGACAGAGTTAAAGGTCTCGCTCAAGGACCCAACACTCGCTGTGTAGCAGAGCCTGGATTTGGACCCTAAATTTTGAGGTTGATGATCCACTAAGCTACACTGTCTCAGTGTTATTAACTATTTAACTAAGTTAAATATATTTTAATTATATTTTAAAAAGCTGTGGAAACACCCTCTAAATAAAATAAGCTTCACCAACTAGGCTTAAATTCCCCCAGACATGAATTGTAATGGTCTGTGCAGCTTTCAAACCTGAAGAAAGTGTCTGACCTGTCTGCTCCACTAGAGGGCGCGCATGAACCGTTTATTCACATTCACTCTTTAATCACTTGTTTATAAGTACAAATGCTGAAATTTGGATGCTATACAAACAGAAATTAGACCAATATTTTATTTATTAACAAACATTTATTAAAAAATTATACATGACTAATATAATACAGAAAATCAACTGGTCCAACTTTGTGGAACATTATTATGCACTGTTATAACTGAGCACGCTGTCTTGTTTCAGATCGGTCTACGATGACCAGCCAAACGCACACAAGCGCTTCATGGAGAAGCTGGACGCCAGAATACGGAACCATGACCGCGAGATCGAGAAGATGTGCAACTTCCACCATCAGGGATTCGTCGACGCCATCACGGAGCTGCTCAAAGTACGAGCGGACGCCGAGAAGCTGATGGTAAGCTGCTGCGAACGCTTATAAGCCTTCACTAAACCTGGGTACGTAGTGTAAAGGCAGGAGGTCACAGAGGATCCCACATTTCACCTCCACCTCGTCTCCTGACACCGGCGTGTTTACAGGCCAATAAGACGCGGTTTATCGGCTTGGTGTTAAACACAACCCAGAGTGAGCCAGTCGTTTTTAGAGCTGAGACCGGGTACGAATGACAAGCAAATACCAGGAGGTCAGAACATGCGTAGGATGGGTAGACGTCTATGAAAAGCACAACTATTTAAAAACTCTGGCTTATAAGAAATAGGAATCTTGTTTTTTTATCCTGGCTCAGAGAACCAGAACCACTTTGGCTTAGAGAACAGGAACCAGCCTCTGTACCCGGGTTTAAAGAACCAGAACCATGTTGTAAACCCGGGTTTGAAAATTTTAAACCCTAGATTAAAGAGTCAGAACCATTTTTATACTTTGGCTTAAAGAACCAGAACCGTTCTGACCCTGAATTAAGTAACTAGAACCATTTTTTCCTTGAATTATAGAATTAGAACCAGTTTAAAATTCTGGATTAAGGAACCAGAACTGATTATCCAACCCTAGATTCCACCCCTGGGTCACAAGCTCATCTTCAAAAATAAATCAATAAAGTCATGTGTAAATATATAAATTAATAAATAAATGATAAATATAATAGGAAGAAGAAACCCCAAATAAATGTTGGTGCATGGACATAAAAAAATAAACATAAATTTAAACGTGCCATTTTTGTGTATTCCTTTTTAATAAGTTAAGTTTAAAATGTTTTTATTTATTCTTGTGTCGTGTTTGTTCAGCCGTTATCGGGTATCCAAACAGAGGCTCACCAAAGCTTTGAATTGATATTACACGAGGGTGAATACTGGGTCGTAGAGGTCAACGGGTCTCTTTTGTTTGTGAATTAATGAGCTTTTTTAATAAACCGCGTATTGTGTTGCGTTACGATGACCTAATAGGGCGCACTATGTGGGAAAGTTTGTGGGTCCTTCATCCCCCGATTACATTCTCAATCAAAAAACTCTGAACGTTTAATTATCAAAAATACAACCCCCTAGCCCACCCCGCCGCTCTACTCGTCCTGGACAATGAGCTGCACATAGAGCTCATTGAGGTCATCAGGATGGGACCAGTGGTCAATTGGGTCGTGGATTTGAATTGCTTGACAGAGCCGGAGGAGCGGCCAGGGTTCAAAAATCCCGAGCGCTATCGCCGAAGTTTGTCGCCGAATCTGTCAGAACGACCTGTCACAAGCGATTATCGCGCTCAAGAGCTCGCCGCCGACCCCGAGTTCAAATCCCCGCTTTGTTTCTGACCCTTCGTCGTGCACGATCTGATCACAAGGACATTGACGGGTAACCAGATCCTCCCATGTTCTGTTTTTTTTTAGGGTCAGGTAAGCGACACCAACAGGAGACTCCAAGACGCCGGACGAGAGGTAGGCGGTAGATTTCTAGAAGATTTTTTAAGGAAACCTGGTAGGTCGAGACACAAAGATGATTTTTCTGTCTCTTATGTAAGGTGTCGAGTCAGATGGAGGAGGTCATTCGCTGCAGGGTCCAGCAGAGGAACATGGCGACCACTGTGGAGAAACTCCAGCTCTGTATTCCGGGTAAGAGCTCGCCGCCCCAGCACATCAGCGCACAGATTCTGAACACTTGGTTTGAATCCTGGCTCTCTTTATTATTTAACTGGCCGCCATCTAGTGGATATTATTAGGATAGTAATAAGTGGATAGTATTTATTATTGCGTGATAGTCTATAGCTGTCCTCACTTAAAGATGGAAGATGGTTTGAATGTCTAAGTAACATGCATTTGATTCCAAGTTGTGTTGATCACTATATTCAATTGTTAAGTCTTATCATAGTTTAACAAAAAACGCTATACAAGGATCTTGGTTGCCCAGGTGACCTACATACAAAGTTGAGTATCGTCTTAAAGTGGCCACTCGAGTGGCACGACTGGTCTGATAAACTTGTAATGGTTTGTCGGAGGGCCTGATAAAGTCAGGCTGGGATTCTCTGATCAGATGTGAGTCTTTGTACACGATAATCTAACAGGGAGGAAAGCAGAGAGAGAGAGAGAGTGAGATAAATAAAATCAGAACCAAATACCGTGTAGTAATGTAGTAATAATATACAATATGTTTTTCATCTAGTTTTGATTCGTTTAGTTTGTTGATGGTTCTTGTCTTTTACCTGCAGTTCTGGAAATGTACAGCAAACTGAAGGAACAACTCGAATCCAAAAGGTAACAAGCCCGTCCTTCCATTGCTTTACTGCCGCTCACAGACACACACACATTCGAGTGTAAAGATCAGGGGTCTGTCCAGCAGGGGAGTCAGCGTAGGGTCACGCTAAAGCAGAAAGTAATGACCCTCTTTTGTCCCAAAGCTTGTCCCTCTGGGTCATAACGTGCCGTAAATGAGTAACCTATTCAAACTTCGAGACAATTGACCTTGTGTGCGCCCTTGTTCACGGCCCCCGATCCATGCCAGTGCACCCATCACAGGCCTCTTGTGGTTACAGGCTAGGTCGCATCATAATGCAGATTAACCAGTTAACTGACATTGTCAACTGAATGATTATTTTTCTTAACAGATACTACGCCGCACTGAAGACCATGGAGCAGCTGGAGAACATCTTCATCCCCAGAGTGAGCCAGTATCGATTCTGCCAGATCATGGCCGAAACGCTGCCCAAACTACGCGAGGAGATCAAGGAGATCTCCAT
>JAOTRQ010060536.1:0-13649 GCA_028565875.1 Hoplisoma paleatum
CAACCAGGAAACATTTTGTTAGTCACACAAGGTTACTCCCGGCGTTAGTGGTAAATGCGCATAGATGCGGCAGCCCGTCATTAAAGGTAAAACTTCACAAATGTGTATCCCGGTCAAAATGGGATTTTTTTTTTTTTTCGGGGGGGGCGATTGGTCGATTAGTCAGAGTAAATGACGGCCACTGGTCGACCAACAAAATCCTTGGTCGTGGACAGCCCTAATAAATATACAATATGAATAAAGAAAATAAACCCGAAGAAGCTTTCGAAATTCATACTAAATGTACTTTAATACTGATAAAAGTGTCCCTAGTATCATTAGTAAAGCAAGTGTAGGGTGCGATATGTTCAGGGTGCTACTCAGGACCTTGTAAGTACATTTACTCCCCTACAGACCACAAGAGGAGCCATGAGAAGCTTTGTTCACCCTGTGATGATCACTGCGCGTGTGTGTGTGTGTGTGTGTGTGTACAGTGACAAACCCATGTGACAGGAAGAAGTGTGAGTGGTTGTGTTTGTTGAGTCCCAGTGGGCCGGTGTGTACCTGTCCTAATGATCATGTGCTGGATAACGGGACATGTGTGGAGATCCAGTCACCCACCACCACCCGTGAGTAACACAACACTTGTCATTTGGTTGTTTGAACGTTTGTTTTGGTGATTTCGGTAGTTTGGTGGTTTGGTTCAGTCGTTTCGATGTCTGTTGTGGTAAGTTGGAATATTTAGTTTGGTAGTTTTGTATGGTACTGTTAGTTTTGGTAGTTTGTTTTGAAAGTTTGTCGTTTTAGTATATTAGTTTAGTAGTTTGTTATTTTAAAACCTTATTTGTGATCATTTGGTCATTTGAAAGTGTGTGTTTTTTTATTTGGGATGGTAGTTTGTTTATCTTGATTTAGTTGTTTACAATGTTAGTTTGGCAGTTTATTTTAGAAGTTATGCTGTTGTTTTAAAATGTTTTGCTAGTTGTGTAGTCCTATGTGTTTTCTGAATCTCCGTGACCTCTGACCCTTCAGCCCCGGGCGGAGTCTGTACCCTGCTGTGTCTGAACGGAGGAAGTTGTGTCCTCAACGGCAGGAAGCAGCAGAAGTGTCGCTGCCGGCCGACTTACGGAGGAGATCGCTGTCAGGTGGACCAGTGTAGCGAGTACTGTCAGAACGGCGGAACATGCTCCGCCTCCCCCACAGGTAACCACGCCCCCTAACACCACAGGTAACTACTTCCTCTGAGCACAGCGAGTACTGAACGTGTGTTTGTTTGTTTCAGGAAGTGCGAGCTGTCGGTGCCGGACGGGGTTCACCGGTCCCACCTGCAACCTACACACTTGCTACAACTTCTGCCAAAACAACGGAACCTGCGCCGTCAGTAAAGGGAACCAGCCTGTCTGCACATGCCCCGCCCACTTTCTGGGTGACCAGTGCCAATTCAGTGAGTGTTACAGCGCCACCTGTGCGTGTGGAGGATCATCACGATCACGTTGTTGTTTTGAGCATGGAGGATTCAGGGATAACGTATTTATTGACAGATGTTTACTAACGTGTGTGTGTGTATGCAGGAGTGTGTAGTGCCATGTGTGAACATGGTGGGACGTGTGTTGAGGACGCCGGCGGCTCGATTCGGTGTCTCTGCCCCGCCCGCTTTGTTGGCATGAATTGTGAGGTGGATAAATGTCACTACTGTTACAGCGGCAAGTGTATCCCCGCCAATGCTAATCAACCACAGGGAGACGTGCTATGCAGGTACTCACACACACACATTATACACACACACACACACACACACACACACACACGTCTCACACACACATATATTTTACACACACACACACACACTATATACACACAAATACATTATCAACCGCCATTATATACACTCATTATACAGACACACACATTATACACACACACACACACATTATACACACACACATTATACACACACAAATACATTATCAACCGCCATTATATACACACATTATACACACACACACACACACACACACACACACACACACACACACACACACACACATCTCACACACACATTCATTATACACACACAAACACATTATACACACACAAATACATTATCAACCGCCATTATATATACACATTATACACACACATACACATCTCACACACACATACATTATACACACACACACACATTATACACACACAAATACATTATCAACCGCCATTATACACACACACACACACACATTATACACACACAAATACATTATCAACCGCCATTATATACACCCATTATACACACACACACACACACACACACATTATACACACACAAATACATTATCAACCGCCATTATATACACACATTATACACACACACATACACATCTCACACACACACATATATTATACACACACACACATTATACACACACAAATACATTATCAACCGCCATTATATACACACATTATACACACACATACACATCTCACAAATTTGTGTACAAAAAACAACGTTGTGTTATTAATGTTTGATGTTTATTATGACAAATATTTTATGTTTTTGTGTTTTGTAGCTGCTCAGACGGTCGGATTCATTCGAGCTGTTACACGTGTGACGGTTACTGTGCTAACGGCGAGTGTTCCTATAGTCCGACTCATCTCCCAGAGTGCAAGTGTGTACACAATCCCTATCACACACACTCTCTTGCTCATATATATAATCAATAAACACTTTATTCAGGCTGTACCTGCTTAGCCAGTATTAATAGGTGTTACTAATAAAGAACTGAAGAAGTTCCTTTACCTTGTTTCTGTGTCATTACAGATGTGCACCCGGGTGGAAAGGACTTCAGTGTAAAAGTCATGTGACCAGCATGAACACAGACACTAGTAATCGTGAGTTTCTTTACTCTGGGACTGACGAGCACTCTGAGTTTTGGGTTCGTCAGTAACTTTTCGTGTGTGTGTGTGTGTGTGCATAGGTACTGCGTCTGTGGTTGTTCCTGTGGTGATACTGGTGCTGCTGTTGTTGATGGTGCTGGGAGCTGTGGTGTGGTACAAAAGAAGGATGAGGGGGTAAGTTTGTGTCTCTGTGTGTGCGTGCGTGCATGAGTGTGTGTGTGTATGTGTGTGTGTGTGTGTGTGATGGACTGTAGGAGCTCATCATGGAGTTTCTGAAGTAGATGAATATTTGACTCTGATGTTCTTGAGATGTTCTTGTTGCTCCTCTTTGTTCCGTTCAGGTCTCTCTCCAGCCTGAAACCTCGGCGGGGGCTGTGGAGGTGGGAACCCGGGATCGGGGGGTACACGGTTCAGGGGGTTTTCCTTAGTCTGTTTCTCTCTCCTGTTGTACTGGTTCTCTGTAGATCAGAACCGATTCCACATCAAGACCTGACTTAAACTGAAATGGGTTAGAATGGACTGGATTAAACTGGGTTAGACGTGACTTGAATAAACAGGGCTAGACTGAACTGGATCAGCTGGTAAGGTTGGACTAAACTGGGTAAGACTAGATTTGACTAAACTAAGTTATACTAACTGGGTAGAGACTTAAACTGATTTAAACTGGATTGGACAAAGCTAGGTTAGACTAGACTAAACTGGGTTAAACTGGACTGGGTTAGATTACACTGTGTTAGACTGAACGTGTCTGGGTTAGACCTGGGTAAGACTAGACTGGGCTGAACTGGCGGACTCAAGTACCCTTAAAATAAAAAACTGGACTATTAAGTCAAGAATTCAGAATTATATAATGAATACATTGTATTCAAGACAAAGTAAAGACTGGTAAAGCAGGAAAGAAAACTGTGTGTGTGTGTGTGTGTGTTGTGTTGTGTTGTGTTGTTTTGGTTTTAGTCATTCTAATGATGGTTGGTGGTGCCCCACTGTGTCTTGGCAGTATGTACAATGGAATAATCCATGTTTAAATCTCATTGATACAAATGTTTAAATGTCTGATTATCTGATTACAGAGCAAAAGGTTTCCAGCACCAGCGGATGACGAACGGAGCGATGAACGTGGAGATCGGAAACCCAGCGTATAAGATCTACGAGGGCGAGCCGGAGGACGACGCGGGGGAGCTACTGGACTCCGACTTCACTCTCGATCCTGATAAGGTGAATTCGAAGTCATTAAAACACAGATGTGTGATCGGCTGAGATAGGGAGGTGTAAGTGAATCAAGAGCGTCCTCTAGTGACCGGTCATGGATGGCGGTGTGACGGGTCTCAGTATGTGATAAAAACGTATTATTCTGCGCTGTGGGTGGCACCAATGACAAATCAAGATTCGTTTGATCCATTTTGTGACTGGATAAGGTAATAAATGAATGAAACAACAATCTGGCAACCCTGAGCCTCACCGTTTGAATCATCTCTGGCGACAGGAGCTCCACAGCGCCCCCCTCTCTTTACCACTTTCTCACAGGTCAGTTTATGTTTTGCAGAGTTATAAGCAACAGCCTTTCTGATAAAAGTAGACCCGACTCACAGCCCAAGTTTAACCGGAGGTGGAAGATTTCTATCGCCGAGCCGCATACCTAAAAAATACTCTGTAACCAAAGTTATGGAGGTTATTAACAAAATATTTTCATCTTTTAGCCGACAAACTTCACGAACCCCGTGTATGCAACTCTGTACATGGGAGCTCAGAACAGCCGAAACTCTCTGACCAGCACGGACGAACAGAAGGAGTTACTGACACGAGGAGACCAGGAGCCGCTGGTGAAACCGCTGCCATAAACTGCTAATTCTTTTAATAATAACACCTATAGTGTCTTGGAATAAAGAAGAGTCGCCCTCTGGAGGACAACTACGGCAGCACAACGTTTTTGTATAGAACGTACAAAACCAAGGAGCACCTTTCTGTGTAACACAGTATTCAAGTTTTTGTTTCTTTAAGACTATTCAGGTCAGAACATGAAAAAAAACGATTTTAATGTTTCTAAATCGATTTTTTCACCTGCAGTTTTTTACCTCCGTACAGCCGAGAGGCAGAAATCAGTCAGAATTGATTGAGTTTTTATTTTTGTATGGATTTGATGCAGGACGATTGTTGTTGAAGTGGATGAGAGCTGTATAGCGCACTCATACCGTACTTCTGTTTTTAGTTTAGATCTGCATATGGTACAGCGTAGAGAAATACGTCTGCTGCTACAACACAAGTCTTCTTTCTATTGCACTTATCAGCCTTAATAATGCCAAACAAGATAGAAATATATAAATGAGTAATGTATAATTTTATAAATAATGGTAAATATATAATACTACAGATCTTGAAGTACATTTAGGTAACAGTGTTTCTGTATCTGAGCTGCTCGACTTGTTAAATTTGCTTCATTTCACTCAAATAAATAATAAAATCAGTCTGAAACGTTCCATTTTGATTTTTTTATATATTTTATCATCATAATACTCATTTGTTTGAGAAAACGCTGTTGTTCTTGACTCCAAGTCCCTTGCTTGTTGGCCACCCCTGGGTTAGGACGTCTATTTACTAAAAGGTGTGGCTGGAACAAATAAGGGTCCCTTCGGTGCTCTGTGAATCATAACCAACCAAGTGGCATCTGGAGAAGAATTTTTCAACTTAGAGAGGTTCGACTATAGTTTGGGCCTATCTTGCTCAAGGTTGGTTGGGAGTCATAAGTACAGAGATTAGCAGAATGTCTGGCATAAAGCTGCTATAAAATGAGAATCGAAGTTTTAAATTCTAACACACATGTGATGTGTCTAGAGAAGTGCACAGGACCAAAACTGTGCAGTTATATTCTCCAATACAGAGTATTTTTTCTCTGATCGTACTTTTCCATGTCAAGTTTCAACAAGACCCAAATCTTACAGACAAAACTACAGTGCTTAAAGTTTATGTAATATATTTATTTCTGAAAGAAACTCACAAAAGAAACAATCTGTAATCAAATAAGATTACAAATTGAAAGAAAGAAAAAGAACCAAATACTTCATTTACTTTCTCTTGTCATTTCTGGTTTTTTTTATTCTCAACAAAATTAAAGTAATCACAGAGTAACTTAAAACATTAAAACTAAAATTGTCACAAGAATATTTAATAATCAAATTACAAGGAGTTTAATTTGAACAATTATTCTGTATTTTCTCTTTCCTCAAACGATGCCTTTAGCCTTCAGCTCATCCTTCACTCTTTTCAGGTAGTCTGGGTCTGGGTAGCCAAAACTGTGAAAGAAAATGATTTTAATATTATCATAATGCAGATTGATGAAGATCAAGAGCTCATCTTACCACTGAGGTCCACCACCAATGCTTGTTTTGTGATGAACATCATTCCAGATCACTGCATCATCTTGTCCTGTAGTTCTGGAGGTTCCAACGGTGAAGATCAATTTCTGATTGAACGCTTTCCTCAGCAGACCCAGGACATGTTTTCCTTCATCGTTATTGGGTAAATAAGCAGTGCGAGAAGTTCCGTGATAAGGTTTCCCAGGGTGTGGATGTTCATGCTGAATAAAAAAAGTACAGAAATGAAGAAACTTGTCTGTAAGGGTCACGTGGTGAAGAAAGAAGGTTCTCTTACCGTCTGGAATCCACCCGGGATGCTGTAACTAATTTCAATAGTACCACAGTTGCTGTAACCAGGAAGCTTGGTGTATTCATTAAATTTGATATTCATGTTTCCAGAAGGCTGGTTTCCTATCAAGATTCCAAAGACTTCCTTACACAGTGGGCAGATTTTTCCTATGCTCTTCACTGACTGATCTAGACAATCATTACAGAAACCATGCCCACATTTCAGCTCCTTCTTGTTAGTAATTGAGTCCAAGCAGATCGGACATTTATCCTCCTCATCCTCCTTGTTCTGTTTCTGATGAGCATCTCCGTTTACTCCTGTAGCCTTGTTGGCGAAACCAAACACTTCTTCAGCTCCATGCTCTGGTAAAGGATAATCCTTTGGAGATCCCAGAGTTTTCTTTGTCTCCTTGTCAAACACGGAGCAATTAAGCTTATTCTCAATGTCGTCTATAGCATGAACTACATGCTGCGGCAGTCCGACAAGTCTCCAGGTACCAAGATATGTTTCTTTGATGACCGGGTATTTATGGAGGATAGTCTGCATTTCAGATGCCATCTTCTGGTCGGACAAATCTTTCATGTAACAGGAGACGGTCGTTGTGGCTATTTTCTGGTAGAGATGAGTCAAGGCTCTGATGGCGTGAGTTTCAAGATTACATTGGTACTTCCCATTGGACCGAGCCATCACCTCAACAAGAGCCTGTGAAGATTTGGAATTGAACTTAACATCATATCGATTTTCAATTTGGGAGATCTGTTGGCTGTAGATCATCTGCATCAAGGTCCATTGTGTCTCAGCCATCTCAAGTGAAACTGGAGCTTTCTTGATGTCAAATTCTATAGTACTATTTGTATACATGGAATTTCTGGATGCTAATATGGATGCAGGACCAATTTCCATGTGAGAAAACGTTTCTGAACCTTGAACCTTCTCAATTTTTGTTGTAATCGGTTCTGGTGCCAGCAGCATATAGTTATTTCCACATGTCTGCATTACACACCTTTGCCGTTCTGTATCTGTAACATCACGCAGCAGCTCATTTATGACACGTCCCTGCTCCTGAGATACATGAACACATTTGATGTTGGGTGCTGCATCCTGGTAAAGGTCAGAAAACATCTTCTTGGCTTTTTCTACAGAATCTCCAGTCATGTCTTTGTGTTTAGCAGAGATAGTGACAGAGACTTCAGCCTTTATGTCAACCCCGAACTTCTTCTCAATCTGGCCCAGCTCTGGTCTATAAGCTTGATTCAGGTACCAGAACTGATAGAGTGGAATTGTGAAGTCTGGAGCTGAAACATTAATAGCTGAGACATTTGCAAAGTCCCTCTGAAGGTCGGGTACTGATGGCTTCCTCTGAAAAAGAAAAATCAGAAAGAAAACCTGAGCTGAAGTAAAAATGTATTTTAAAGAAATGTTACATATAATCATGAAGAAGTACATCAGGATTTTCTTTCTCAAATGTATTGTTGCTGTTTTTCTATTCTTCAGCATCAGAAAAAGAACAATAATACACACTGGCTAGATGGAGCTGTAACGATGGCTTTCTGTGGGTGCGTGTTAAAACGCATGCGTGTGAGTGTGGCGCTGCGAGCGAACCGGAAGTGTGTGTGTAGCGTGGCTTTTGGGGTCAGATGTATCTGCTCAAAGCTATCCAGACAGTAGTGGCGGGATACGATTTGGGGTTTATTGTTAATAAAATACACTTTCACATCGCAAAGTGTGTCCGTGCGTGTTTCCACGTGTGTATCGACCATTACAGAGCCATGAACAATTCTGCTATCGCACCCACTCTGGGGTTCTGATCTCTTTGTGTTTAACTCTCAGCACTTGCTAGGTGCCGTCTAGTGGGCACGATCAGTACAGCAGACAAAATCGGTCACTAGACTGCTGGATGTAAAGAAACTGTAGCGTCTCTGATGCTTTATAAGGACCCTGGTTAGTAGGCCGAAGCATCTGTACCGAAATGAATGAACAGTGAGATCAGGGTACGACTCTCCACCAATCCACCAGGGTCCGGAGGGAATAATAACTAATATTAGAGTAAAATGCAAGAATACATTGGTTAAATAATAATAATGATAAAGAATCCTGTTCATGGATACTCACTTCTGTTGGGACGGACTCTTGCTTCGTAGTTTTGGTTTCTCGTGGCTCTGGTTTATCCTGAAAGAACTCAACGTTTACTTTTTCATCATGATCCTTGAATTTTAACTCTGCAGATTGTAGCTTTAATATTTTCTGCACGGCTGCAATAAACACAATAAATGCATTTAATGTAATTTTATTGTGAGATATTAAGAGAATGATGAAAGTGTTTCTAACCTGATGATGGGGTTATTTTCAGTTCTACTGACGTATTATCTGGCTTATTAACTTGTGTGATGCTGAATGTCTCTTGCAAACCCAACGGTTTTCCGTTGGCCCACGACTGAAGAGCTTTTTCCAGTTTTGTTTTATGAATGAAATTTTTTGCTGTTTCAGATGAATATTTGCTCAAGTCCATGTAGATATAAATAATTCCTTCATCACGAGGTGCAGAAGCTTCCATTGCTTGAGTATCTGCTGTATCGTCATTATTCTGTTGTTGGGTTGAGATCATCATAATCACAAAACAAGAAAAGTAAACAACAGCATTCATTCAGAGACCCGTCTCATGTGCACAGAGTTATAAAATAAACATACATTTGTGTGTTTGGATGTCAAGGGTTTGATGTTCTGGCTTTGTGCTGGGGTTTCTGCAGTCGGTTGTGTTGGGGTTCGATCCTGAGGAAGAGGTGATCCTGAGTTCTGAGATGTGTAGAGAATCAGGATTAGAAATGTAGAAATAGATGTATAAATTCGTTTGTAAATAAGATGTACTGATATCATTAATATTAATAATAAAGTAATTATGAGCCCTTCTGTGTGCAGAACTGATTGGTTATTCCTCAGTTGAAAAGCCTCATCTGATTTAGGTGATGAGCTGGGATTCAACTTTGTGTTTTGTTTGTTTAGCATCTGTCAACGTTAGGTTTAGTTCTGTATAGATAGTCTTGACCTGGACCGCCCCACCCAGAGGCTAAATCCCAGGATCTTCATGCTGTGAAGTGACTCTTAGCCACAGTTGTCCATCATTTCGTAATTCCCTGTAGGTCGATTTATGATGTTCCAGGTCTACTGTGATTTTTCAAAGGGGAAAAATGAATGGGCATTCCAAAAAATCATCTCGATATTCTCGTTCAGAACACTATTATATTTTATCAACATAGGAAGCGTTTCACCAACATAGCTGGACTGAAAGAGGTTCTTTCCGATTTTAACACTTTTAAATCATTATTGAAGTAGGATGAGAAACTGCTAAATGATAAGACGATAGCCCATGTCACTACCCAATCAGCCTGCCTTAAGCTCCCTAACATCTAACTGAAGCAAATAAGCTTATGTAGCATTTATTTCATAATATATTTTCAGCAAATTTGTGAATGAGCTGGTGTTGTTCTGTGCTAGAGTAACTACAGTAGAACAGTTCGAGATTCCATCAAGTGATCTGTACAAGTCCTGAAATGTATATGAATCTATATAACATCGGTATCTAATATGAATTCTTGCCTAGTGAGGAGAAAATATTTTATTTGTGTTTAATTATTTGTTTTGTATGTTTTTGCTTGATTTTATTTTATTTTGCTAATTTGTTGTTTTATTCTCACCGGAATGAATGTCTGTGCTCCCACAGTTCCTGTATCCGGAGTTCCAGAGTTCTTAAAAAAATAGTTGCCACTTAACATTAAATATGATTGAATCATTTCAATATCAATATAAGAGTACAGATTAATGTATAACATACCTGTTCAGGGTGTGTAGAGTTAATAGAATTATTTATGTCCTGGAATTAAAAACGAGTTAACTTCATTAAGCTAAACAAAATGTATTTTTCTATGTATCTAAAACGTATAGGGACCAGGTTTTAAATGTTTATATTAAAAATAAAGGTTCTATTATATTGTTAGAGCATTGATAAATGAGCTGAGTGTACATATGATAAAGTAAATGTGCAGTGATTATGGCATATGCTTTTGTCACCTGTGTGGGAGGCAGGGAGGATGTATCTGCTTTATTTGGAGTCTGTAAAACTTGTAGGTTTATCAGTCCTGCAGCAGGATTAGATAACTGGGGGGGGGGGGATTAAATGTCACATAAAAAAGGAAACTATTAACACATGAAACAAAAAAAATACGATATATATCCAAAGTATGAAATTAATTTTAAAACACTTTAGGCACCAAAGTTTGTTCGAGTCCAGGTCTGGTTACGGTGACTGCAAAGCTTCCTTGTGGTTGTACAGTAACTGGGACGCCAGGCTTTAAGAAGTAAAATTACACAAGTTTAAAATCAAATGATTCTCCTCTGGTTTTTAAACATGTAAAACTCAGTACGATGTTTGTGGGATGCAACTCACTGCTGAATTCCCATCGGATTGTGCATCTTGTGCATCAACATCTTCCATATCGACATCCTGCAAAACAGACAGCATGTTAGTTTCGGTACACATAGCAGGGTTAGGACACCTTTCATTTTCATACAATTCTATCAGATGATAGCATTGAAGGCTGCAATCCTTCAAAGACTAAGCATGAAGAGGAGCTCCTCCAAATAAGGGGACAGAAAGACATGAGAGAAGAATTAATCATATATACATTGCAGGATTGTAGTTCAAGTTTGTCCAGGTCTCTTAGGTTACAAAGCTTAAATTGAGTCTTCTAATTAATATTTTCAAAAAGTGTTTGATTAAAGATACAAGAAACATCTTAAGGTACTCACACTTTGTGTATTACAAGCATTATGGTTGAGCTGTGAGTCTTGTTGAGCCTGATCCTGATAAGATGTTGATCATATAATATAAGCATCTGCAATATTTCATACATTGTACAATAAAAACCAAAACTCACATCATTCAGGCTTTCATCACCCATTTCTATGTCCATTTTTCGTAAATCCATGTTTTCACTTCTCTAGATTAAAAATTGGAAATGATAATTAAAAACACATGATCAAATATTCAAAAGATGGATGAACAAAAAGATGCGAACACACGCAACATCTTTTAACTTTTCATCATGGGCTCCTGATTCAACTTCACTGATTATACTACATCAGCTGACTTCTCTGTGCCCTTATAAATAGGGCTAGTTTGATTGCACTCCCTAGAACAAGCCACAAACATCTCAGTGGTGTATGGAAAGCTTTGCACAGTTATTACAATGTCTGAAATACAAAATGACTCACTAATCGCAAAAATAAAACAAAGAAGATTTGTGGGCAGTTTGGGTGTAAAGATGTTTAAACCTAAGCAGCCAAAGTGCAGCTGTGGGTATAGAACTGGGCTTGTGATCAGAAGGTTGTTGGTTTGAGTGACTGATTTGCTCTTGATAAAGGCACCAAACCCCTAATTGCTCCCTGGGTGCTATGGATCGGTCTCACCATCGTTCCGTGCACCTGAATACCCCAAAAATCCCTACCATGTCTAAATTTACATTTGCAGGTACATTTAACCTGTAGTTTTGCAACTTTCGTAACAGTAGGCTACCTATAAGTGGAAGTATGTGGATCAAATGTGGAAATTCTTGTTGTCTGGCTTTTATTTTTTTCACAGGTTACTCAAACTCAGTCGTAACTCAAAATGTTTGAATCCATAGAGCCGATGTACTTTTTTTTACAACCCCAAATGATAGCTAATGTTTGTATATAGTGTTGTCGCATGATCCCCATCCCAGACAGAGCTACAAATGACTTCTGTGTGATCCCTGGTCAAGTGAACTAGTTAAAAACCACTGAAATACATAACCAGAATAGTGATCTTTATTTGAAGAAACTTTACTGGCAAGCATGAGAGCCAGAATAGACACAAAAATTTCCTTAGATCCTCGTCCCTTTCTGATGTTTCCATTAGGCAGATATTTTAGAGAGCATCAGAATAGATAATCTAATGATAAATTCATTCTAAGATACACATAATCAGATAAAAATATGTAATATGTAATATATTAATTTAAAATAAAGTATAATTGATGCCAAAAATCTGACAATCCTGAAGAGCTCACATACTTGTACTTGGTACAGTGCTATTTATATACAGCATTTAGAGTGGTATTACATGTATGTTTTCTTTTAACGTAAAATACCTCGGATAACTTGGATTACTTCTGATTTGCTCAGTTAGGTCAACAGGTTTTTTCTTCTGTGTAAATCAAAATGATATTTCATTTTTTATTTGCCTTGTAACACAAATCAGTTATTCCAAGATCAATTACCCCAAGATTTACATTGATTGAAGAGAGCAACATTTCAGTAGTATTTTGTTTTGTGCCTCTCGTGTAAAACTTCTATGGTATGTATTGTACCATTTACAGGCCTATCTTGACCCTATAGCATTTCTTAGCATTGAAAAAATAAGAACCATCCCCTCTTTGTATTGCTTAGGAGTAAATAACTACGGTTCTAGTGTTGTTTTTACACATTCCACTAAAATCTCCCCTATTTGCTTTCCAGAAATCTGGTTACCTTAAGCCAGTATAATTACCTCTGCTGTCATGATTCATGCACACATCAAGCCCGGAATATATCTCTGGCAGCAAAATCCAGAACCAGGGCTGCTGCAGTACTTTTCACGACAACTTTATATTGGTGAAAATAGTTTGAGGTTTAGAACAAAGAATCAGTGATCGATTGGAGAACCATCAGTCTCCACCCTGAACCTTTAGTACATGTTCCACCCTGAATGCTGTCAAACCTGATCTAATCTAAATAACAAACCACTATCATCATAAAGAATATTTGTGTTCCTAACAGTGAGATACATTTTCTCTTTCTGGTTGGAATGTGAAATATTTCCTTTTACATGCTGAATGTGATGTACAGTGCCATAATAGAATTATCTAAATTTCATAGTGTAATTAAAAAAGATCTTGAAACACTCATTTTATACTATATAAATATTTATTTCTCTTGGTCCTTTGGATGCAGGTGTTATACTTAGATATTTAGACTGCTTTATTGTAAACACTGCAATATGATTGGGACATATGGAAGATTAAAACTGTGCTTCTCTCAGACTAATGCAACATAAATAATAAGTTACATTTTACACACACACG
>JAOTRQ010060547.1:0-13647 GCA_028565875.1 Hoplisoma paleatum
TTCGGATAGTGAACATTTCCGATAACGACCGACCTTTCGGAACGGATTGTGGTCGTTAACCGGGGTTCCACTGTAGTAGTAATTAGTCCATATTAAAGTCACTGTAACTAAGATGAAAAAGGAGACTTTTCCATGAATGGGCATCATGTAATGCATTGTTTGTAGGAAAAAAGGTTGATTATTCAAACCAGATTACTGAAAAAGCAGCTCTTAAGCAATGAAAGTGCAGGCTACAATCGGTACTAACTGTATTCTCATTTTTGTACGAGATATAGCTTTAAATTAAGTAAATCTGCAACTGCAGGCTTAAAATAGTTTAAATAGGAGAAACTGGAATGGGTAAAGAATCGAGGAGCCTACATTCATCAAATGAAACACAATTATGTTTCAGTCATTCTTTCCTTAACATAAGAAGGTAGTGTATCAATCAAACTGTACTCAGCAATGAGCCCTGCCAGTTTTAGCTGGCTACAGTCAGCTATCTCAATCGGCAAAGACTCCAATCGGTTACCTTTTAGTTCCAGACACACCAGATGGGCCAAGTTTGCAACCCTCTGTGACAGAAAGGCAATTCTGTTATTGCCAAGTTCCAGAGTCCTGAGCCTCTTACAAGAAAACAATTCCTCTGGCAGTGCTTCAAGATGGTTGAAAGCTACAGAAAGATGCCACAGACTCTGCAGGATGCCAATCTCAGGGGGCAGTGAGGTGATCTGATTGTGTGAGAGGTCCAAATGCCTGAGCTTGGTGCAGTAACAAAGACGCAATGGCATTGTCTGGATTTTGTTCCAGCTCAGGTCAAGCATTTCAAGAGAGCGCAATTTGTTGATGTTCTCAGGAACATAGCAAAGGCGGTTGTGCCATAGTCTGAGTATGGTGAGGCGTCGGCAGTGTTGTAGGCTCAATATTTCCTCCACAGAGGTGAGTCTGTTCTCCTTTAGGTCTAGCTGTTTCAAGTTTGTGAGGCTAAAGATGGCACTGGGTAGGCGCTCTAGTTCACAGCCAATTAGTTCAAGAATGGATAAGTTTCCAAGCTTCTTTAAACTGCTAAAGGCATGCAGCTTACTGCCCTCATTGTAGACACAAAGCCTCAGCAATTGCCCACCCACATCTATTACAGCGGAAGGGATCTTGGCAAGTTTGCTGCGCAAGGTCAGGACTCTTAGGTTCTTAAGCTCACGCAAGGTATCTAAAGTGTTGCCTCGATGCATTTCATTTGTCATGGGTACACTCAAGTGAAGTTCCTCCAGATTTGGTAAAGTGTACATCCATAAGGGTATCTGCTCTGGACCTTCAAAGGTTAGGTGCAAAACTTTCAGGTTGTCACGAAAGTATGCAAGGGCATCTAGCTGAAGTCTGGCTGGGCAGTGAATGAGGCAGAGTTCCTGTAATGACACAAGCTGGGTCACTGTTCCAGGAATCGTCACATTGCTTATTTGTTCAAGTTTCAGAGATTCCACTTCTGGTATGTCAAACACAGTATCTGGTAATCCTGGCAGCATGAACAAGTGCAGTTCCAAGCGTTCACAGACATTTCTGGATAAACGAGTACGAAGTTTGTTGACTGGCCATTCGTGATTGAGGTTAACCTGACCCAACCTGCTCTCGCTGACTTCAGACAAGAAAACAGCAAAGCGTTTTGAGTAAAGAGGGTCATATTGGTCAGTAAGGTGCAAAAGAAATGCAAAGTCATTCTTAACGTCAGGGATGTCGTCGATCCCGGTCTCTAGGCGCACATGCTCAAAGGAATATGCCTTCAGTGGCCGATGAAAAAGCCAATACAAGGAGTAGAAGCACAAAAGTCCATATATGCCAACAAACCCCATGTAACAGTAAGCTAGTTTGGAGAAGATATGTGCTTTGTTGTTATTGCAGCAAAACAAACCAAAACCAGTCAGGTTTGGGGGAACTCTACACGTAACCACAATCTGAATATTTGGTACAAGATAAACACTGTAAACAGTGATGATGGAGAATTTAAGGACCTTGATTAGCGTCTGAAGTACATACATGAAGTATATGAGCTCGGCCTCTTCTGCATGCGTCTGAAATTTTCTTACCTTTTCGAACAAAGCCTTGGCCTGCTCACCTTCTTTTTTGTCCAGAACGGTAGCATTCTCAGACTCAAACGCATTCTTCTCTTGATTTGACACAACAGATGTGGATCGAATAAAAGCTGCAGATTTGTCATCCTCATCTGGGCTATCCATCGCCGTTGCCTTTGGCATAGTACCTTTTTTCCATTGGATCACGTCTATTCTGTCCTCAGATACTTCGCTTATCGCTCGGGTGGTCCAGGGAGAGTCAAAGCACTTTCCAAGGATGGATACAAAAAGTTCAATCTTGGATGATGTCCCAGGAAACTTGAACCAAAAACTGCTGGCCATCATAAAGATCATGGTGTGTATGACCACCAGGTAGGGGAAGTATTTGCCATACCAGTGCACTGACCGCTCATAGCAAAAACTGTTGATAAAGATGTACTGGTGAATGTCCAGGTCATTTTTTCTTCCAAATATCTCCACAACATTTGGAGTGATTTGCTTTGTAATAGCATGTTCCCACAGACTAGTATTATCTTTGGGCTTTTGAAGGAAGTTGCAGTTCATTTCTTCATCTGGAGCTCCGATAAGGCGATCAGGGAGACAAGCGATCTTTTCTTGAGTCAGCTATCAAATGTGGATGAGAGAGAAAGTTTCTTTACAAAATATGTATGCATTTGTATTTTTCTAACATTCCTTTCAGTTCATCTTAGGCACTTTTATCCAAAGCAACTTACTGTGATAGTATAGTATCTAAGCAATTGGTTGAAATGGATACAAATGTTTTTTTCTCTACACATCACATCTTATTCACACTAAAAGCCTGTCTTCTAATGTAGTTTGCTTTTATTTGTGTACTTTTAAGTGGAAGGAAGTTAGCCAATACTGCTTTTTCTCAAGCAATACATTAAAAAATCCACATTGCCTTTTGTTTTACAAAATACAATTAAAACCTTAAACACCAATATTTTGTACGTTTGTTAAATAAAGCTTCAATAGAATGAACTAATCCTAAATTATTTTATTGCATTGTAATAAATGTTCCAAATATAAAAAATACCTCAAATTTGTAGTAAATGAGTAACTATTACGCTAATTTACACAGACGTTACACTATTGAGAAATAATAAATTATATCTGCTCTGGTGTGTAAAGTTGTGTAAAGCAAACTAGTACTGGACATTGGCACATGATATATGTAAATCAAACTTCCTGATAATCTAAAACTATGGGTATGAATAGCATTAAGCAACATCTAAGGTTGGCGTAATGTAACGTAATGTCTACGTGTTGATCCTGCAGAAAAGAGGGCTCTTTTGGTGCTTTGATGACTGCAATCTAATCTGGGTTGCTACCGGTTGACCAGGTGCTCTGTAGCAGACTTGTGGATAATTCCTGTAGCAGAAAAAACTGGCTCTGGCTGTGTATGGAGCTTAGTTGCTAATGACACCTAAACAATCAATTGCGCTCCACATGGAGAAGATGACCTTATGTCCAAATCCACTATATGTAAGAAGGGCTTGGCGAACTGCACATACATTGGAGGAAGTGGGTCAAATGATATACCCTTTTTAGGCACGGTTCTCATTTTAGGTGCTCTACTAATAACCAGGCTGGACCTGCCAGTCAGTTTAGAAACAAAATGAGAAGCTTATCTAAAGCTTATAAATAAGTAAATACAGCGCAGGTCACATTGTTCTCTTATCAGTATTAAAACAAAGGGGCAGTGTGGAGGCAGGTGAGTGAAGCTGAACAGTGGCATACCTGTATGGTGCACCCAAAGACACCAATCATCAGCATAACTATGCACAGGTACTCAGAGAAAACGTCCCACCATGGCTTCAGAATCCGGAACCGTGGGTTGTGCTCTGTGGCAAAGTTCCGGAACTCATTAACCGGAATCATTCTGGAAACTTAAATCAAAATAGGTGCCACAACGTTTAAAGAAGTGTTCAAGATTTGCCTTCTATGATTACTGTTTATGTAAAATTTGGCTTTACAGTAAATATGAGAAAATATTTGTGTGTAATGCCATCTTTATTATCCAGTTTATCCAATCCACCACAGGCATAATATACATATGCAGTTCTCTTTGGAGAAAGACGACAACCATACAGACCAAACCTACATTTACACAGAAAAACAGGAAAAACAGGAAAACATTCCTGCATTTCACAGTCACACAATCACGACAATACGTCTCAATAAATAATCCATAAAGACCCATTACTTGTGTCTCCAACACAGTCTGATGTTAACGGCTGTGTCAAACTGAAACAGTAAAGCCATTTTTCATCAAATCTTTTCAATAAATTCATTCGTTGTTCTGATAATAGCAGATCACACACTGTTTATGGAAAGCGGCAGCACACACTCAGTCCTTTACTTACACACACCCACGAGTCATTCATCAGCATTAATTGTTTAATTATTGTCAAGGTCACAGAGTCCCGAGTCTATCATCACATATTGGGCAGAAGGCTCAACTCATCCCAAGTGCATGAAATGTTTTATTATTTAAACATCAAACTTCTATTTATCTTCTATGTTCAGAGGCTGGACTTCACACAAGGCTTATAGTTTCATTTAAACATGTCAAATAATCTTCCAAAGTTCTTCTCATGCCATTTGGCAAACTCCACATGGGATGCCTTTGGTATTTTCACAATATAACTTATTGTATTTGCCAAAACTATAACAGGTTCTGATTTGCAGTGATAGATGGTCGTCCAACAGGTTCCAATGTCTGCATAATTATCACTAAGTTCTCCAAACCTACATTTCCACCTTGTTGTAAAGTTGTAAATCTCGGTCTTTGCATATAATACTATAAAACACCAAATATGTGCTGCTAATAATAATAATAATAATAATAAACACATAAAACTTTTGAAACAGCACACTTGCTTTATAACTACTGATCGATATAATAATTACTTTAGAACTGCAGTAGACAAAGAATTTGGGGTAAAACATCCCTGACATTATTAATACCTACATCATTGTTTTCTTCATCAAGCACCACAGTACAGTAAAACATCTGGGTACGACTGCACCCAAACATCTGTTTTAGAACAAGTTGAGGTTGAACAACTCGAATACAGCAGCTGGTGTTAAATATTTTGATTGCGATTTTATTACGTTCATCTCTAAGAGTCAAACAAGTTACAAAAGAAAATAAAAGTAACTCACCTGAGATTTCTCATGTGTTTATCTTCCCTCCTGCGTCCTTCATGTGGAAGTTCATTTCACCAACGCTACCTTCTACCGTTCTGTCACCACTTACAGCGCCGCTGCAATCAGGGTTGCCAGATTGGTCAAAATACACCACTCGCCAGACTACAAAAGAACGTCGAATAAACGTGGATTTACCGTTGAAACGACTTCGAATTCTGACGTCGATTCTACGGTAAAAGTGAACAAACAGATCCACGTTGAATCAACGACGAAAACTCATCGAAACTAGACACTAAACCAACTTAAAATCAAGATAAATGAACAAGATTCACTAATATGGCAGGTGCTTTAAAGGTTTAGTGCAGGGGTCACCAACCTTTTTAAAACTGAGAGCTACTTTTTGGGTACCAACTAATGTGAAGGGCTTCCAGTTTGATACACTCTTGTGAAATCACAAATTTATAACCCTTAATTACATGTTACTATTAATAATTAATGATATTTATCTATGTGAAGATGCTGATCATGTAAATGATTTCTGACAATCATTTTCAACAATAATTTAACAAGCTAAGAAACAAATAAATATCAATATGTAAAATATACAGCTATTTTTAGAACAGGCCCGTGGTTGACTCATGAGGTCCTTTCGGGCGACCACGTTGCTGACCCCTGGTTTAGAGCCACACACCTTACTCTTCTGCTCTGGCCTCATCCTGGTCTGTCTTGACAATTCTTGGATGGATGGCAAAAGAAACCCAAGAGAGAGACCTCGTCTCACCCGATTGTGTGTAAACAGAATAAATAGAGCATAAACTTTTACGAAAAGAAATGAGACAAATAAAGAAATCCAGAAAGATGCTTTAATTGAAACGTATATTTACAAAGTAAAGCTTCAGCTGTAATTCACACTTACATAAACATCAACGATTTCCCCCCATTAAGTTTGCAGCCCAAAGCCAAACACTCACACACACTGAACGATGACCGAGTTGCGTCCAGCTGTAATGTAAAAGAGCTGCTTTTTATATACAGATAAATAATTCTTTGTTTAGCGTTACAGAGTTAATAATGGAGCGGCAGAGTTAACACTAAGCATCCTGCACATTCCTCTAGAAATAAAACAAAATTGTTTTTCTGTTTAATAATGTGCATAGTTGACTTGAACTGGTGGAGATATTTCACATGAAATAAGAGTAGCATGTTTTCATTTCAGTGCATTTTATTTTAAGGTAGGGTTTTCGATTCTTTTCTGTTAACTGCAAACAGAGAGAAGTCATTGACTGTTAGCCTGAGCAACACATTTAAACAGTGCTGTGTTTTAATTCAACAAGGAAAAAAACAGCATTAATAGGCAATTAAAAAACAGCCAAGGCAGAAACATAGGACGGTTATTTTGAGCTCAAGCTATCAGCTGAAATGAAACCAAATATAAATGCTTATGCTGGCAACCAAAGACAGAGATCAAGCATAACATTATGACCACCTTTCTTCATGGTTTGTGCTGTGAAACCTCACACTAAACAAACTGTAATGCAGCAATCTGAGCTACAGTATTCAAGCTGTTGGCTCAGCCTTCACCCCCTTATATATATTCTTGCAGTGGTCGTCATGTTATGCCCGATCACAATTCACATTACATTAGGTTACTTGCTATGCATGTTTAAGATTATCAACATGCACAGTTCAGTCTGCTACTGTGATTCAGCAAAGTATCTAAATTAGATAAAGACGAATAAATTAGAAAACCAAAATATTTCAATATTAACCTAAAACCGAGAAGTAAGTATATACTACATGTTGTCCTTCCCATAATGAATCTTGATAATTAATGTAATTCTTGTATCTAGATTTAAATAATTAATTTTGCTGGTACTGATGTTGCCAGTTCCCAAACACATCATCTGATTCGGCTTCTGACTCGTCTTCCTAGAACTGATGTGCGTTTCCCACATTGGCAGTCTCAGCTCTGCTTATATTGCATATATAAATTGTTAGCTATTAAAAATGTGGAACACATTAGATAACATTATAAAAGTCATGATTAAAGATGATCACTGATCTCTCAAACTCAATCTCAAACATTAGACTTAAAGTCTGTAGCTATATCGAACACTAGGATGAGGAGACTAACATAAGCCTCCTCAGATACATCAGAGCACACTTAGAAGAAAGTGCAGTAACCCTGCTCCATACATCAGCCACCTGTGCTGACCAACAGCACCATGGGAATTGTGTGGGGAGTGTACGCCATCTACCTACACACAGAGATCATTGCCAATTGTGCTCTAATTTATAACATGAAACAAGTGATTTTTTTTAGATTGCCTTGTCATGAAAAATATAGAAAAAAAATATGTAGAGGAGCTGCATGTGATCTTTTTGATCCAATTAAAAACTTTTTGTGCCCCAGACCGGTTTATTGTCAAACAATATTTTGACCAACCGGCATTTATGGTGAGTAGTTTAAATATAACAAAAGAAAAAGAAACTCCCGGCATAAAAACTGGTATTTTCAACATATAATATTAATTAAATTATAATCTGATTACAATTTAGTGGTAATAATACAACTGAGCAATGTAACAACTTGTGAGCTACAAAGCCGCACCATTTGCTAGATAGTTGGAGCAATACGGCTGCCGTATTCAGGATTCTCGCTGTATTTTATGAGCGTCACATCTTGCTACTTCTTATGTAGTTCCCTCAAATTCTTAACATCTTACTCACATTGACGCACGGCTCGGTACCAGTCTGTAGCCCGGGGGTTGGGAACCACTATTCCCTTCTGAAAAGGCTGTGTATAAATTTAATAAGATGTATGTATATTTGTTGGAAATCTGTGTACATTTAGTCAAAACAGCATTGATTTATAACTGGGGAATGATGCTGGTCAGGAAAGTCTCAACTGATATTCCGGTTCATTCCAAATCTGGACAATTAAACTGTCAGACGGACAGAGTTCTGTGGCAGGTCACTGGAATTTTTGGAGTTATAACCCAAATTAATAGAATTAATTTGCAGCAATAGTTACGGAAGGATGTTTCCTGTATCAGCATGGTTGCTCCCCTGTACACAAGAGTTGCATTTGACGATGTAAAAAATACAAAAGATGTCCCCATACTTTTGTTCAAATAAAGTATCTATATATTTTGTAGTAATAGATAATAAATAACTGTGAAAGAATATCCATTCATTCTTAGCGGAATGATGGCACTTCTACATTGGCACCACATACTCTACATTTGGGGTGGAAAGTAAATAGTTCCACCCTAACTAAGACATTTTGCATCTCATACAGACTGCAGCTCAAACAAAACAAACATGAGGCCTTTACATGACGACACATTGTGTAGCTCCACAGCAGTCTTTTATAATAGCCACACTGGTCTTGGTAATAGAGGGCTTGTGTAATGGAGGCTCTGCAGACGACTTTTTCACTTTTGGAGGACCTGAGAAAGAACAAAACTTTGTTTAGTCAAGGAAGGTTTGATTTAGGCTTGTTCACCTGCTGATATGGATTTTTATGTAGTTCTTCAGTTTTTGATCATATTAATGTCCCAAAACATCAGTAGAGTAAAAATGATAGTTTGTTGTGATCCATCTCTTCATAGATCTTGTTTTTCTCTGCGTGGTTCCTGTTTCCGTGTGACTTCCAGTGTCCTCCCAGAGTCCAGAAAATCCTTAACAGTTTGACTTCATGGACATGTTCTGTAGAACCCATATACCTATTCTAACGTGTTTCCCCTTTAACAGAACTCAACGTTTGCAATAGCAAATTAATTCATAAGCAAATTACAATTCTTAGGACAAAGAATACCATAGTAAAATAAAAATAAGTATTATATATATATATATAAAGCATACACAAAAAAACCTACTCAATTAGAGTAACTAGGTACTTTCCATCTGATGATTTGAGCGTGATTGATCAGTTACTTACTTTGTGTTGCTTTGGCCAGTTTCTCCAGAGGCATGAGCTTCAGTCTAAGAAACTCGGCCATCTCCTTGTCTTCTTCCTGTTCTCTGTGGTAAGCAAACAATACAGGTCAGATACTTTGTAGAATAGAAAAAGTAATAAAGCATCCATGCTTATTAATGGACCTTTATACTATCAAGGGCATCACCTCTAAATAAGCTGGCATAAGTGAGAAAATAATTATGTTCTACTAAACACATTTATATATATTTGATTAGTTTTTTGTTGCCTGTGCAGCCAGTAGCACCCCGGAAATTCAACACCCCCCCCCCCCTTTTTTTTTACTAATGGTGGGTTCGAGTAATAGATCATTTCACCACTCGAGATCCTTATTAGCAATGTGCAGATGAAAAGAAGACATATGACAGATGAGTCAGAGAATTAACGAGCAGAAGGGAGTGAATATAAGTGTGAGAATGATGGAGTAAGTCATAGATAGATAGATAGATGAGAGCTGGTGATAGGTCGATCAGGTGTTAATGAACTCACGCATTCACAGTTAGTCAGTCAGTCAAACCAGCAGCGAACGTCATCATTCACACCAACACTGAAAAGATTCTCTCTGAATTTCATTCAGTCGGTGATTCACTGTATGTACATTACGAGTGATGGAGATTGTTGTTTCTATTCATTCCATTTTTAAACAAAAAGCTTTAACAGTAGGTTTGGAATTCAATATGCTTGATTGGTTTGTGTAAAAGCTGTTCAGAAAATACACTGTGGGTGTTCTTAAAAACTACTCAAGCAAAAAGTCACATATTTACAATGTATTTTCTTTACTGAAGGGGGTCTCGTCTGTGTAATACAAACAGAACAAATAGCTAGATATTTCACAATAGTTGTAAATTAAAATATTTGTTCACATAATTAATTAAGTAATATTGTCAAGTAGTATAGTCATACGTCATACGTCATACATGATACTTTTAAGGATCGGAGGACACAGTGGTCGGAAGAAACCCACGCAACCTCAGGAAGAACATACAAAGAAAAAGAGATCGTTGCAAATGTCTAATCAGGACGAGATGAAAACATGGACCACAACTAGATATTGTGTTAGTGGACAAATAAACTTCTAAACAGTGCCCTCAAGGTCAGGGAGGAATCTAAGTGAAGCTTAAATTTGTGAACCCTTGTAGAAGGTTTCACAGCCACTCTATTAAAATAGTTGAAGTAAACTGGACATCTGATCTAGTCACTAGTGTGCGCTTTATGGAACAGCGAATCAGTAAAAGATTCATCCAACAGCTTCTGCATGATAAATGAGTGAGTCCACTATTCTGCTTGGTCAGCAGCATTTCCACATTTAGTTGTCTTCACTCTCTAATTTGCATCCAGGGGCATTTTAAAGCAGCAAATCCCACGGCAAATAATGGACGTTTGTGAAACGGCACCTGGAATGAATCCAAACCATGATAAGAACAGACAAGAAGCAACTCAGGTGCTAAGATCTTTAAAGCCGCACTAACCTTTTTATTGGTAACATTTTATTGAGTTCCACTAGAGTCTAGTACAGATCTAACTGGTGTAGTAAATGCAGAGTCCCATTGGAATTTAAGCTTTTCCCCCCACAGTGAGTGTGTACACCGTGCTTCTTATTATCCATGAAAGTCAATGTGTGGGTGTGGAGGATAGCTGCATGGCAGGAGGTTAATACAAAGTGCAAATCACCACCTACACACCTTTCTTCGTTTTCCTTCTGCTCATTACCTCTCTACTCTTGTTACATTTCTTGTTTATCTCGGTCTGACAGACAGACACACACACACACACACACACACACACACACACACACACACACACACACACACACACACACCTCAGTCTCTCTACTTCTGCGTCGTCCACTAGGAAATCCCTTTTCTCCACCAGCTTGTGGATCTTCTGGATCAGCTCTTCCTCCTTCTGTCTGTGCTTCTTATTCTTTTCCTTTTCTGAAGTATAAAAGAAAATAAGAATGAAACATGTCCGCTCACTTGCTTGCTAAATACTTGGTTAAGAAAGTCCCTAAACTGTTCATACCAAGTCCAATTAGTAGATGTCAATCCATTTTTGTTCACTTGTATTTATAAAGGAGGTGGGAACTGAAGAGCCCACATAGACATAAGATGGACAAATAAAACTAGACAGTCAACAAAAGCCAGGTAAATAAGGTCCGTCCCAAATCGCACACTTGCACACTTCGAGCAATATGTTTTAATGTGTCCGAAAAACACAATAAAAGTCATGGCGTAAACAGGAAACAGGAAATACTGCGTAGGCTGTCCCATTTCAGTTGTACCTTGTGCGTCCTACACGTCCATCAATAAACGAATCCTACCCCCATCCTTCAAATTGGGACACGCTATACATCTCTTTTGCAACTACACAAGCCTGCTTATTTCATACATATAAAATAATAGTATTATTATAATAGTAAGCATAATTTATAAATTGTATAAAATAATCTGGGCTTATTGTGAATCGGATTGTATTGCTCACAATCAGAATGAGTTTGTGCTTTAAACTCCTTCTCAAGGTGGAGTCCATTTTAAAATTTTAACTTATTAGTCGTACATATTGAAATACGATTTAAGATGCTTCTGACATTTGAATTCTCCTCCTCTGAACAAACTGCATGGTTCTGTTTCTCTGGAGAAATGAACCTGTTATTAATCAGCTTTAGCGCTACGAGTTGGTAGACAGCAGAAGGTGAAATGAAGAACATCGGTATCAGGAAACACCAGATCAGCTATTTTCACAAGGATAGAATTTGATCCTAAAAGTTAACACACAAATACATTCACATACACACACTCACGCACACACACTCACACACTCCACTGACAACTAGCATTGCATATCACTGCAATCGAATGCAAAGCTGCTTTACAGTATAACTAAATGAATCATGTAAATAAGCGTACCTGGTACTACCACGATCTTACGCAGCTCCTGCTTCAGTGTCATGATGTCTTTACACAGCTGAATATCATCCATCCTGTAAAACAATACCAATCTAATATTATATATTAGTTATATGAGTTACTTTGACTGACCAGGCTTATTATTAGCTGATTGATACAACACAAACGCATTATTGGTTTTATTGGTAGGTACTAGAAATAACATGTAAACTAAAGGCTCACGGTGGAACTCTAATAAATAAAACACTTCAGTTTGGCTTGTTGTTGATGTGTGTGTGTGTGTGTGTTGTTTGTGAGTCTTGCTGTCTGATAGCCATAGCTGGACATCACGGTCTGATCTAATTTCACCTTCAATATCTATATCGCCAAAGCAATCACACTAAGATTAACATCTTTCATTTCCTCTTGACAATTTTATTGTATTATTTATTTTTCATTTCCCTGTTTTTCCTTTACCCCCTTTTCTCCTGCAGCGCAGTAACAGCCGTTTAATCCACAGCTACCGATGACTCATCCACTCACTCGCCCCATTTTTTCTCCAATTAGTCCTCGGTTTCTCTCCCGTGTCACTTTTAGCTCTTGATTAGTTTTTTATGCTTCTTCTAATATTTTGGAGCCCCAATTTCATTTTACATATACAGATATGTATCTGAATTTATATTACTGTGTGTACATGTGTGTCTGTGAAAAAAAGCTTTGCAGCTTTGTGCCAAGCAGGCATTTACTTTCTATCCTCAGGAGGCCCTAAATACCCCGAGCTGATATAAAACTCAGACATTTCTCCTGATACATGGCAGAGCTGTATTATATAACTAATGCAATTCAAACCTGGTTTGCTTACCAAAAAGAAAAAAAATACAAAACCCTAAAGCACAGATACATTTATTTAATGATGCTTTAGCAAATGTGCTGAATGTACGATTTTGATTATTACGATACAAGATGTTACACTATATGTCCCAAGACATTGTACTTGTGAACAATAAACATTTAAAAACAAAAACACTAAAGAGAGTTTTAGACATTTAGTGTAAATCAAAGTCCAAAATAGCTTGAATAGCTTGAGGTGGTGTTTCCAGGATATTTTTTAAATTAAAGCTGCTACTATATATTTTTAAACCGCTTAACTAAGTAGCATAAAGTGATTAGCATTTCTTACATGAAGCGTAGCTCTGATTCCCGTCTGACCAGAACCTCTCTGAGCCGCTGGATCCTGGCCATCTCTATCTCAATCTCGTCTGGAGTCATGGAGCTCTCTGCCATCGACACGTCCATCTGACCTGTAAAAAAAATTAAATCAGTCAGGAATGACTTCTTTTTCATTAAATGATGTTTTATCGTCCGCTCAGGGGGCAGAATGGAAAAAACACCACACTCCAGCACATCAGAGCTGACTTTGTAATCATCTGCTTACAACTCAGCATGAACAACTGCCACAGTACCCCCCCCCCACACACACCCACACATAAAACTTTTCCTGCATTTCTGCACTTTACCATTTGTATTTACATCTTGCCCAATAACATGTACATTGGACTATCATTCA
>JAOTRQ010060565.1:0-13643 GCA_028565875.1 Hoplisoma paleatum
ATATACAATATTATTAGGTGAAACAAGCAACAGCTGGTGGAGCGAGGAGGAGGGGCGGATGGGCGAAATGCTCAGCGCGAACAACAGAATCGGCTCCCTAGCGGCATGTGAAGGAATCGGTTCGTGATTCCTTACAAACATGACTGACAGTGGTTCTGAGTACTAGATATAAAGTTCATTAAAGCAGTCCAACAGTTTGTAGTGTAGAAGTTACTGTAATATTAGTTGAGAGACTTCAGTTAAAAGTTACTGTAATATTAGTTGAGAGACTTCAGTTAAGGTAAAAATCCCTCTAATTGGTTACTGCATTTGGGTTAAATGTTTTGGACAGCAGAGCTAATAGCTTATAAATTACATAATGCACACTGTACATATTCAATCGGAATTCACTGCTTAAATAATCATGGGCTAGTCAGAAAAAATATCTTAAAAGTAGTATGCCTCCCTCTTAAATTGAATTGAACTTATGTTTCTGAACATATATCCAATGGACCCCCATATCATGATCAAAGTTTGCATTAAATGCTTTTAAAATATAGATGATTCTTTACATCTTTTGCACACAGAACGTTTCTTCCACAAAAGAAGCTGCAACTTCATCTGTCCACAACACACATTGATGCTGTAGCATGATGCTATCTTATGTAATCTGAAAGCTCAAAGGTCACACACATTCAGCAGAGGTTTTGCTTTACATAGACTGAGATCTGTTCTCATATTTTCTTGTTTTGCTTTACAATGTCATGTATGTTATACTGTGGAATTTATTTATAATCTGATTTAAGTTGATCACACAGTGGTAAGCCACACTCACCTGATTATGTAATAGAATGTTACAAATATTGTGTTTCAAGTAAAACATTTTTTAACAAGTGAATCAAGTCACATCATTTTTTTCAATAATATAAAAGTTACACATTTCCATCGGGATCGAGTCATATGTTTTTGACAGTTTCCAAGTCCAAAAGTGGCTAGAGTAGCTAAAATAAAGAGAGTTACAATTCATTTACATAACAAAAGTAGGGCAAATGTCATCGGCATCTTAAAATCTCAGGAATTCTGATGTTAAACATTCAAACTTGAATGTTCCATAATATCAACTCCTATTTTGCTTTTGTCACTTTATGTAATGTTCAACTATTTAACAATATATGTGTGTGTTTTATTTATTTATTTAATTTAATTATTTATTTGTCTATCCAGTGGATTCAGCAGATTGAGGGAACAGAAGCAGCGCTCCATCAGAAGATGATCGATTTAGAGCTGGAAATGGTACTGCTCAAGATATTTTGTTTCATTTAGTCCTTTTTAACCAATGTATGATTGAATTAGGACAAAAAAATCATCTGGTTATCCACAATGTCCCGGGTGGGATGAATGGACTCTCCGTGCTGACATTATATACAGGTCTGGTCCTAGCATCTGACAGGAAACGGAAGAGATTGAGAGATTAAAGAAAATGAATGGCGATCCGAGTCCTTTCAGTGTGCACATTCTCACGGTGTTTACTCAAGGTGCTGCAGTTGCTAGTCCAAAGACACACAACTAATATAAATTATAGACACTGAATCAGAATGTAACCTTGTGAACTGATAAATCTTCTTTAATGAGTGACTCGTGTTTCCTTTCATTACATTTTCCTTAAATGAAGTGGAAGATAGAAACCATAATTATAATGTGTTCGGTTAGTTGCAGGTGCCAAACAACCAGTAAAAAGACCAATAAATGCAAAATTGCAAATGCAAAACATTTTAGAAACACCAAATTTATTCATTTGTTCAGGTAAGATTCATGACAGGTAACAGTCATTTATCACACAAGTCCCACACACCACAATTTTGCATCCTCAGTTTGCCTTACCTGCATGTTTTTAGACTGTGAGAAGAAACCGGAGCACCCAGAGTAAGCAACACCAGATAACACCATGATGGTAAAATAAGATAAAGACAAGAATGTAATACAATTGGGACAAAAAAGTCAACCTGGGAGAAACTGGTACCAAAGGAAAGAAATACAATACACTACCCTAGGCTGTGAGTTTTTTTTTTTTCTAGTCTACCGACCTACTGGCTACACTAGGCTAAACTTTCAAAAGTATATGGTACAATACTTTATTGTACAAGTACAATATCTACATGTGCACAAAGGGGGCAACAAGATTGGCTTTAGAGTGGCATTGATGTATTACTTAAATGAGATGACAATTGACACTCCAATACCAAGGATAACATTTGACCCGATGGAGGCAGAATATGGAGGCAGCTAGGAAGAAGGCAACAACACAAAAGTGCAACAAAACATGTCATATATCATTACACCTGTGTAAAACATGACGTTAAAATCCCAATTCATGATAAATACCAAAGGCAGTGACAAGCCGTCTCAGAAGAATGAATGTTTTTATACCTGAAATTTCAACGGTTACTATATTGTCCAAATGCTCTTACCAATATAGTGTATCTTATATCTAATTACACTGTCGTTTTTAGAAAATGTTCTGCAAGCAAAAAGGCTATCTAGAGGAGGAGCTTGACTACAGGAAGCAAGCCCTTGATCAAGCTTATATGGTATGTTGTACTTTGTGCATTTAGTCTTTTACCAACATATCACATCGATAAGGCGTTATGCAATACAACTTTAAGCTTTGATCTGGATTTCTCGTGTGAATGTTTCCATACAGCAAATCCAGGAACTGGAGGCCACCCTGTATAATGCACTACAGCAGGGTAAGGTGATCAACTACGGTGAGCCACTGGATGAGCTACAGAGAGATGAGCTGCGAACAGCTGTAGAGAAACTGCGGCGCCAAATGCTGAGGAAGAGCCGGGAGTATGACTGCCAGGTCTTGCAGGAGAGGATGGAACTCTTGCACCAGGCCCATCAGGTAACCTGTTTCAACTAAAATATGGGGTTTGTTTTTGATGGTTATACTGTGTACTGACAATAGCAAAATGTAAAAACATTAGAATGCAATTGTAAAGACAGCATGGAAACAAAATAACAAGCCCAACATGGCAAAAGTGTGCAGTTGCATGATATGGCAGGCTGAGTTTTAGTATCACATGCCATACAAAACAATGGCACTTCAGCACAAAAGTAGTATCGTAGCACATTAACTACAAGCGTTTATTCTCGATTGCTTTGATGGCTATAGTGCTCCTGTATTGTTAGTCCTAGGAGGTACACGTTGTGTTCTGAGAAGGGGGGTGTGTTGATTTGATACAGAAGTACAGACTGGCCTTAAGACTTAACCATTTGTTTACATGATGAACAAGTATTAGGAAAGGGTCAAATTGAAAGGTTCCGTTTTTCAGCAAAGATTTAGATTTTGTTTCACAGACAATACAGTCTCTTATTACTATTTGTTCATAAGGATTGGCATAATGTATTTACAATACTTGTGGAAAAATGACACCTGTATTATTAAAAAGGTAAATTCTCTCTTTATTACAGAGAATAAGAGACTTGGAGGTTAAGACCGATATTCAGCGGCGACAGATTAAGGATCTGGAGGAGAAGGTGAGATGATTTATTATTATCATTTGGCCTTAGAGCACCCTGGAGGAAACAAAACAAGGAAACAAACAACAGTGCATTAAAAAGCAAATAATAATGCAGTTTTTACCCAGCTAACACTACATACCTAAGCACCTGGTCATTACTGCTTTCCTTGCATAAATCAATACATGTTTTTCATCGGCACGCAGAGTTTAAAAAGGTGCATGAATAGCACACCGCTGAATCTCTGTTGTGTAGTGGTGTTTAAGGTCGGCACCTTCAGATGATTTTGGATACTTAAACATAAACATCACACTGCTGAAGGTGTTGGTAAGGCGTCATACAAACGTTCTGTAACGCCAGTATGTTCAGGAACTGTCACTCGTCTCAACCATGCTTGCTGGCATCGTTACTGAAACTAGTTTTAATATTCCTTTGAGTCAGTGATGCTTTCACACCCATGCATGGTTCTTTTCTTTTTTGGCACAAAGAACATAACATCTGTTTTTTAGTGAAACAAACTGAAACATGGACTCATCTGACCCCATCACACAGCTCCAAATTCTCTCGAGCTATTGAACATAAAATTGACAGTAACCATGATTTTTCCACTTTACTCCTGAGCTCATGTACTGTATTTATTACAGTATGATAATACAACTGTGCATATTTAAATTACCCAAAAAGACTAGTGAATCAAGCACAACCTTTATCTAAACAGAAGCTAAACACAATAAACAGCATTAGCACATCATGCTAACTATCTGAGGCCAGGAAATTCATAAACATTTAACAGTGCTGACGAACACAGGATGAGGTTTCCCAAACCTTTAAATCAAATCAAAATTTATTCGTTCTATACATTGTTATACACAGTACAACCGGCAGTGAATTGCTTTTTAACTACTCCATCCCAACACTCGAAATTACAGTTAAATTTTACAAGATTAATAGAAAATAGAGAATAAAGTGTAAACAATAAAGTGAAAAAGTGAAAAAAGCAAAAAGGTAAGTTATAAAAAGAAGAATAAACTGATAATTTATGGTATACGATTTGTTTTTGCTCGGTTTTAAACTCGTTCGATTGCAGGGTCACCACACCTCATTGATCTGGCATAGTTTCTACAATGGAAGACTGACCTTCCTATTTATTCGGGCATGGGACCATTACTACAATGCAATGGCTAAAAAATGGTTTAAAGGGCTTAATGCATGAATAGAATTTAAACATTTTATATAAAACTATTCATTAATTCTAAAACAACATATTTCAATAGATTGCTGTAAGGGGTTATGTTGTATTTTTTTTGTATGGATTAAATTTTCTTCATGTAGTCAGCCACTTTTGACTAACGCTTGTTTCTGTCTTTCTGTCTTATGCTTTTGGACCTTTGCAGTTTTTATTTCTATTTTTATTTTTCTCTCTTGCCTTTATCCTTTGGCCATGATGGTACTTACATCTCTTGCTGCTCAGGTGAGTGTTAATATTCAAACAGCGCTAATATTACTAGATCGCTTGATGTTAGATCCAGTTTAGAACCAGTGCATTGTTGTCAGCCATCTTATTGAAGCAATCAAACTGTGAAAAAAGCCTGTAAGATCTGTTGGTCAAAAAAAAACGGTGTATTTACAGTGTAAATCTTTTTACTTGACATCAAATTAGAATTATACACAAAAAATATAGAGGTTTGGTTTGTGGTAATAAAGTACATATAAAGTCGGATCCGGTTAATCAGGCCGCGATCGTTTCGGTCAACATTTATTGTGCGATATACACGTATATTGAATGTACAAACAAGAACTATCATTGTTTGTATATATAAATATGGATAGATAGACAGACAGACTGACAGATAGACAGACGGACAGATAGACAGATAGATTGATTGATTGTCTCTTTTTTGTCTTTGTAGGCACTGCAGCAACCTAGAGGTCCTGCAAGCATCTGCAGTTTTCTATTTGTGAAGACTAGAACTGTACTAGTGGATCTTTTGCGTGTATATGGAGGTGTAAGTGAGCGTCAGAACTTAATCTACCAGATTTCTCTCTTAATGCCTCGTCAGAAGAACTGCACTGAACTTATCCTCAAAGTCAAGAAGGCTGTAAATTTACCTGTGGATTACCTGTCAAAAATCACCACACACACATTGTCAATAAATTACAGGTAAAAGCAACCAAAGTGTGGAGGATGATACTGTTTATCTCTGCCATGCAGGGGATTCACCACACCACCACCCTATCACATCGATAGGATGGAGAAACTCCATTCTTCTTCAGACTGTCAATCATATCTTGTCAGTGACCAGTTTCACTTGTTACTTCATCCTCCTGAAATGCAGAAGACAAATCTATGAAAAGATAAGGATTCAGGGGTGAAATATATCATCGAGTCAGGAATATTGCACTGTTTTCATTTGCCAGTTCTCTAAAGCTTTGTGCACACTATAATCTATACACACTATACAACAAAACAGTAGTCTATAAATTAATAAAATGTCACAAAGCTCCACCTATCTCATAGCTTTGATACATAGCATTTCTCTACTTCAAACCTGGGACCAGCACTACAATGCACTGGTTTATGCATTGTATGTTGTTATGTCTCTAATGTACCGGACTGCTTGTTTTGGGGCTTGTGGGAGGACACCTAAGCAAGCACGGGGAGACTTCACGCAATCTCTACACACACATGACTCGGACCACCTAGCCTTGGGACTGAACCTTGCTACTGTGAGGCGACAGTGTTTCCCACTAAGCAACCATGTCACCTCCAAACCTCATTGTACACCATAAGCAATTACGTCTTTTTTAACATTAGCTGATGCACTGGAATTAATGAGAAGCCAAACTCGCAAGAATGTCTAAAATAACCGTAGCTATAGAACTACATTCACATTAAGCCGAGGGTTAGTTTTATTCAAAGCCTCCTATAGTGTACAGTCTGAGCAACTGTAGGTAAAACTTTTTGATCAAGGGCTCAACAGTGGCAGGGTGAAGACTGAACAAGTTCATTCAATTAATGATTGCATAATGGATCAAAAAATACAATTGTCAAAATAAATACATTTTAAAATCGCCAGCTCGAAAGGTGTTTGTCACTTTTCCTCACAAAAAAGTGACAAACACGTTCTGTCAACTGTTCAGCCCACTGTGCTTTTTTTACTTGGTTTTGGAAAAAAGAATACTCATACTTTTCTACTCATTCAGCTTATCTCAGGACTCTGTACTGGCACTGACTCCTGCCCTGATTGAGGACAGCAAGACTGCCACACCTCAGTAGCCAACTGCATTTTCTCTCTCACGAGGAGAGTTCATATATTGATCAATTTTGTACACAACACCTCCTCGTAGATCCTCATTACTCTGAGCAGATGTCATGAATCAGCCAGCAGAGGTCAAAATTTGCTCAGTTATGAAAAGTCAATGAACAACAGTTCCTATGTGGTGCCCAGTTCAGCCAGATGGCATGTTTGGAAATTAGAACTCAAATGTACAACCAGGTTGTAACAGGACAGCCAGAAACCATCTGGCAAGGATGTGAATTTATAAATAAACTCCTTTCAGGTGAGAAAAACTGAATGAGGTACAGAGACTGGTAAAGAAGCCTGTACATTTTCTCATTTAGCTGTTTCTGGCATGCTAGTGGAATCAGTTAAACTTTAATCCGAATGCAGTAGGTTTTAAACCAAACATTAAAGCAATGCTAACATGTCATGTCCATGTTTAAACACAAACTGCAAGTATCAGTAATGTAATGATAAGACAGTGCTGCCATATCCCAACTCTTCTACTGAAATGAATGTTTAAAATACAATCGATGTGGTTATAATTAAAAAGACCTTATGTACTAAACATGGTCAGATGGTTTGCGTATTATCTGACTTTTAGCTGTTATGTTTCATTTTCACCTCACATTTGCTGTTGATCATTGCTTAGCTAATCATCACTTCGATCGATCATTTTCTAGGCGGGTTAAATAATTTAGCCACGCATGTGCAACTGCTTGGTGGAATCAGGTCGCTGAACTGCTTTTACTGATTGAGCCGTCATGAAGGGCATGAACCAAGTGTAGTTGCTTATCAAAAAAGGCATTTGCGATTGGGGCATTTGTCAAGCATCTGATGGTGGTGTGCATAAGGAATTAGGACAAACATTTAATACTCACTCTATACAGAGACATCAGCTGTAAATGTTTTACTCCAGAGAATAATCTCTGTAAGACCGCTGTTTTGTTATTGTGCACAGAATCTCTTACCATAAATAGACCACTTGTTCTTTACCAATGATAGCCCTGAATTATTGCTATGTAATAAGTTTGTCAACATGTACATGATATTAAAATTTCTTTTACTTATCTTCCCCCTCATTGTAAATGTTCCTACTTTCTTAGAAGCTTTAACTGTATCATCTCTCAACAGTTTTAATTTATATGCAATTGTAAAGTTTACAGTTTGTTGTGGCTACAATTCAAATACAGAAATGTACCACGAATCCCTCATTTGTTTTAGATTTGCTGAGTTTATTTCTGCCTTGACTGAAGAATCATTGTAGTTTGAGTTTAGGAGTAGCTTACAGAAAAGGATTTCTTCACTTTGTACAGAATGAATCTTCAAAGATCCTTCATGTTTACTGCAAACTGCTTGTAAATGCATATATGTTTATGACACCTACATGGTACACATACATGGATTTCAATAAAACATAAATACCTCTTCAGCAGAGCTGCTGCATCTTTTATACTCAATAAAAAAAATTTGAGCATGAATTGTTACAACGTTTGACAATATGTAATGCACCAATTAGAATGTTTAAGTCTTGCCAAGTCAACTTTATTTATATAGCGCTTTTTTCCAATAGACTTTGTCTCAAAGCAACTTTACACAATACTAGGACTATACGCCTTTGTCTATACTAATCAAAAGCCTGAGAAAATAAATATGTTTTCAGTCTAGACTTAAACACTGAGACTGTGTCTGAATCCCTAACAAAGGCATGAAGATTAATCCAAAGTTGTGGAGCTTTATAAGAAAATGCCCTGACCCACTCAGCCATATACATCACTAGACTCTTGATTGTATTCTGTACGAAATGCATATTTGGCACGGAGCTGCTAGCAGCAGATTCAAAAACCATTCTTAAATGATACTGAGCAGTGAAGACCAGGGAAAACCCACAAGAGCTGCAGTTTTGGAGATCTGACCCAGCCATCTAGCTATCACTCTTTGGCTCTTGTCTAACACTAAAATCATTACATTTGTGCATTTTAACTGCTTCTCACACAATTACTAGTAAGATGAAAATTGCTACTTGCTGATAGATCCCAATACATCACATACACTAAACAGTTTATTTACTTCATCTTTTAGTGGCCATTATATTGTCTGATAGTATGAAATCTATAAAATATATATGCATGTAAATTCAAATATGAGTGGCTAAGTGGTTAGCACTGTCGACTCACAGCAAGAAGTCCCAGGTTCAATTCCCGAGGACTTTCTGTGCGGAGTTTGCACGTTCTCCCCGTGTCATTGTGGGTTTCCTCCGAGTACTCCAGTTTCCTCCTACTATCCAGAAACATGCACTTGGTTGAATGGAGATGTGAAAAAATTGTCCCATAGATTCTCATAGCGATATGGGTTGGAGAAAGACCTGGCAACCTACTCAGTAAAAAACATTTGCTGAGAAACTCTGGGGACCAGTAGCGATCCACAGAGGAACCACGATTCGGAAAAATGACTGGAAACAAGTAAAACAACAAAATTCAAGTATATTGCTTAACTTTTGTAACCTTCAGTTTACAGTAACTCTCAATCTCTTTTATATCACTGTTTAATGCACTGTTTATTAAAATAGACAATTGCATTTTGTTCAATAATAATGATATATTGATATTTTGATTATATGCACTACAATTAACTTTTCACCCTTTATAAGAACATATTTGGTGTGTGTGTGTTTGTGTGGAGATTGATTAAAAGAAAAGAAAGCCGAGCACGCTGAGCAACAATCAAAAGTAACAATCACAAATGTACATTTGTTCTGTATTTGAATCTAGTACGTTTACATTACAACAATTTTAACATTGCTTTATTTGTGCTATTACAACAATTTTAACATTGCTCTAATATTATCTATTTGGTTAACTCTTGTGTTTATGGCTCCCATCCACTACATGATATAGTGATGAGACAAAGGAGCTTATTCAGTAAAAGACTCATTCAGCCTAAATGCACCACTGAACGCCACAGAAAGTCATTTTTTCCTGTGGCAATCAAACTCTATAACTCCCCCCTTAATTTCTGATGTGCTATACTCCAATAATGTGCAACTGTAATCAAATCCCGTGCAATACATTAACATGTGACATGTTATTGTGAAATAACACTGAACCAGAGTGCAATAGGTTATTGTAATTGTGTATTTAAATGAAGTAATTTTTTATTATTATTATTTTTCTCTATATATTATATATGTAAATAAATAAATCTTTTCATAGTTAAAGCAAACCTTATTAAGTGTACAATGAGCGATAAGTCCCTTTACCTGGCAGGCCATATGATTGCTCGATCAGATCTAGTATTGGTGTATCTGAATCAGGCAAACAATTACATCTCTACTATATATATATATATATAATATCCCTACTTGATATTAAATAATTCAGTGTACTTTTATTAGGAGATATTATATATCACGTCTCAAATTGGCTCCTGTATTTACACTCTCCTACTTGATCAGAAGCTCCCTTCACAAGCAACAATTGTGATTTCATATCATGTGGAGGGTCCCTCTGTGGTGGAGTGTTAGTGAAGAGCGAACGGTTTGGGAAAGGCCCACACCTGGCTCAATTTTCTTGTTTTGCATTGCGTTTGTGCAAATCAACCCAAATGACATGATGCTTATGTTTGCCACATTATAGTAAATATAGTAACAGGGAGGAAAATGGCGGCATTCTTACATGTACTTCCTTATCCTCTTACAGTACCTCTATAACTATTTATTGCAGTGCCTCTTAAACTATGCAAAACATAACACGATACATTTAACCTATGAAGTTTAAAGTATCAAACTCATGATTAAAACTTACAAGTCAGAACACAATACAAAACACATCTAGTTATAAACCTTTATTGAATGAATAATAGATAAAAGGAAACAAAACTATATAAACAATATATACACACACCACAAATACTGCAGATGTAATTTCACAATTTGCCTAAAATAAACAAAAACAGGGTGTTTATTTTGACTATATCCTTCTATGAAGGACTTAATGAGCAAAACCCTTAAAAGACACACACAAAAAACTATTAGGAAGCAAATATCAAACTTCATTGTATATAATTCATAACAGTACTACTTTTAACACTAACTATATTTTACCTTCGATTCGTCTTGTCATGTTTGTTTCAATATAATTTAGATTTTCAGTGGATTATCTGTAGTGTTTCTCTGCACCTCCCAGGTTCTACGAAATGAAATATGAGAATTTGTATCCATGCCTATATATCTATCGATCAATAAAGTTTGTACACAGTACAAGATAAAGATTTATGCACCTGTGCTTCAATCGAATCTTGAACTTCAATGGATAATCTGGAGAGATTCTGTCTCCAAATTTCCTACAAAAAAAAACAAAAAACATTTGGATTAATCCAAGCCAATTGAAACAGATATATGTTTGTATGCAGTACAAGACTGAAATATACAATGAAGTTTGTAACCATTTGTATCGTAATTTTTCTTTATCTTTGTAGGCTTTTGTCATCCATAGAATCCAAAGAATCTCATCAGCCCCGTTCTTAATTAAGCCCCGTGTGTTTTTTTAAGCCCCGTAATTAAATAAGGCAGATTGTGAAAATAACTCTGCAGTGTTTTTGTTGTGTATATAGCATATCGTGTGTATATAGTTGTGTTGTTTCCCTTTTCTATTATTAATTTTATAAAAATTTTAAACTGTCTTGTCTCCTGTTTTTAAATAAGAGTTTGATACTCAAGTGGTTAAATATACTGTGTTCTTAAATCTTGCATAGTTAAGAAGACACTGTGATAATTAAGAGGGCACATTTAAGAACGCTGCTATTTTCCTACATGTTCCTAAACTTATAAGGTGACAGACATTAGTATGACATGATCTTGGTTAGCACAGACTCAGTGCAAAACTAGAAAATAGAGATGCGTATAGGCTTTTCCTAAACCAATTTTATACAGAACTATAGTTTATAGAATAATATGACAGTAATAAACTCAGTATAATCAGTAGATTATAGAGACAGTATAAAGACAGTATAATCGTTAACAACCAACTTAATTACCGGTACCGGAGACTTCTATAGTCAACATTCATCTTCGATCTATGGAATGTGTTCCTTTCATAAAACTCAAACTACAGAAGCATAAAAAATACCTCAAAACTGTTCTCTTATAACTCGAACACAGCATACACAGTCATTTAACCAAAACTTAATCACAATCATACACTAATCGTGAAATTAATTCATTTTCTAGGCCTACAAATAAGCCCCGACCCTGTTCTACTATCCCAGATATTTCAAGGCCTAATTACAAAAAAATAAAACAGGATCAACCAACTCATATGAAACTCATAAAAGCTCAAATATTATGTGAATAAATCTTTGTAAGATAAAAACATCCAACGATGTTCAGCCATGTAAAATATAAACTAGAACCTTCTGAGATTTTCATCTACTTAACCAACTACATTTTCTACTGAACCCATGACCTACCAATCAGTGATAAATGTTTGTCTTTCCTAATTTTAACAAAAATGTTCCACTAATTGTTCTTGTTTAATAATCAAAACATATTTTAAAATAGAAATTATAAATACACATACTTCTTTGAATCCTATTAATGCAGATGGTTCAAATACAAATCAAGTCACGACTGCCATAGTAATTAGCCAATTTACTTTGGGTATCAATTCCATTTTTTCAGCTGAAACTATTTTACATGCCCATCCCCTCACCTGATCTAAAACCAATTATAAAAGCAGACACCACAAAAACATGGCAAAAAGAACGAGAAACATAAACTACAAGTAAACTTTATGAGATCCCTTTTACAAAAATTATGGATTAAACTTAGTACCCCAAAAATGATGGAAGCAACGTATATATTCTAGATGCCGCACAGGACACAAACTCACCCACAAATACTAGCAGAAAGGGGGGCAGCCACCCACTTACTGATTCTGTGGCTTCATGACTTTAGTAAAACACATTCTACCTGTGAACAGACAAAGAACATCAGAACAAAGTATTACAACTCACAGCTACAAAGAAATCTTCACTTCAGTACCCCCACATCAACTGCTTACAATGTACACTAAAATAAAGAAAAAATGTATATGAATGAAACTACACATGCCTCTTAAAACACCAACAATCAGTAACTTACCATACACCACTGTTAGGAATTGGTGGTGGTATTTTGATTGGAATCGTGATGTAAGTCGTGAGCCCTGAACATAACACACACACACACACACGATGGATAACGGATAACATTTATTTTAAGACAAGACACACAAGGTATGGTTTACGGGGCAGATAGGGCGCTGCAGCAGGTTACGCCACAGCAGGCAGGGAGAGAGCTGGGGCTGACCAGTCCAGAGTGCTGGGTTTAGCGTCCAGCGTGCAGGTGGAGAGGAGTGGCGGGATCAGCATCCAGCGGTCAGATAGACAGGAGTGCTGGGATTCATGTCCAGCGGTAGAGGTAGACAGGAGTGCTGGGATTCCAATCATAAACCAGCCCAATCATAAACCAGGAACACCTGGGGCAAATCAGCACTAATGAGTGCACTTGCACGCCAGGTCTCCAGATGGCACCAACTCCTCCCACACTGCAGACAACCCATAGGAGAGGCTGTGCGGAAGAAACCACTTCCTCACAGTCGTCCCCCCCTCAAGGTGCCCCCCCCCCCACTGTGTAGTGCAGAGGGTAACCAAGGCTAACCAGGGACCAATAATGACTTTTACATGGTCATAAGGGGAGAAAAAAGGGTGTGCGCGTGTCTTTACGTGGCTTACCTGTAATGTGCACGTTACTATTACGCGGATTTTAAGGGAGAGCAAAGGGTGTACGCGTGGCTTTACGTGGCTTACCAACATGTGCACGTT